>JAOYFF010000020.1:7533000-7547257 GCA_025773925.1 Cryptomyrus ogoouensis | reverse complement strand
TTGGGGGGGGGGGGGGGTGGGGGGGTGGGGGTGGGTGGGTGGGGTTGGGGGGGGGGGTGTGTGGGGGGGGGGGGGGGTGGGTGTATGTGTGTGTGTGTGTGTGTGTGTGTGTGGGTGAGTTACCTCATAAGATATGGGACAAATCACACCCCATATAGGTTCAGGAAGTCAATATGGTAGGATCCTATAAAATACTGTATGGGGACCAAATCAAATTTTACACGACAGCAGCACCATGTGTTGTGTTGCATATGTAATGAATGTGGTCTGTTACTGACTATATTTAGATACTGGGACCATATCAGTAACCATGAGAAACCAGTCCTGAGTAAGTGGATTTGTTGATAATCGTTGTAGCTCTACACATATCTGCCTGATTACCTCCACTTTCAGTGATTAGCAGCGGTTCATTCATCCAAAAGTATTATGCATCCTTGGTCTCAGGTGATTAATCCAGACCATGGCTTGAAATAAACAACAATGGGAATGCATTGATGAGAATAATATGATACTGTGAAGTTACTAAATGAATGGAGAAAAATAGGGGTGACTGGCTTGAATTGTCTCCTGACTAACTGCTGCTATGGCAGCAGGGTGCTGGTATATGGATCCAAATTTTGAACAAAATAAAGCGAAAAGCAGAGCGAAATATATGGATCACTGCCAGGCAGATAGTTTCTTTCAACACTGTTTAGGCAAAGCCATACTTGAAGTCTCCAAAGTTGGCTGAGGTTGGGGGTTGAACAGAGTCCAGATCCCCCCCAGTGAGCCAGGCCTCAAATGCTGAAGAGAGGATTAGAACATTCAAACCCCCAAGAAAGGCGCATTCCCAGTGCGTAACATTTTACCTCTGTTTCATCATTTCTAATACTTTTTCTTGTACCCTCGCAGGTAAGATGAACCTTCCTGATTATGAATAACCTGAAACACTAGGAAACCTGGGTTCTGTAGAATTTCCCGTGCTAGGTCCTTTTCTGAGTCCTTTGCCGTGTCACAGAAGTTCCTCTCAGGTGATTCTGCATGTTGCAAAATAGGAGTTAAAATGCGCAAATATTTTGCTAACTTGATTTTCCCCTAGAGTGGTGCAGTTAGCGCTGCGGCTGCATACCCCCAAGCGTGAAGATTCCCAGTCCTAGCTCTGTTTGAGTGCTTACGTGTGTTTCCTCTCGCAGTCCAACACATGTGGTTAGATGAATTGGCATCTGTACACTGCCTGTGGTGTTTGAGTACATCACAGCCATGGTGTCCCCGGCCCCGTGCTTTCTGGAATAGCTCCAGGCTCACCGGGACCATGCGCTGGATAAGCAGTCATGGATTATGATTGAATAGATAGATGGATTTCTCCTGACAGCACATCCATCTTCATTCACTTTGGTGCATAGCATTACATTTGGTTTATTTCCTAATTTAAACGGCTGTGTAGCATTATGTTTGGTTTATTTCCTCATTTAAAGGGCTGTGTAGCATTACATTTGGTTTATTTCCTCATTTAAATGGATGTGTAGCATTACATTTGGTTTATTTCCTCATTTATATGGCTGTGTAGCATTATGTTTGGTTTATTTCCTCATTTAAATGGATGTGTAGCATTACGTTTGGTTTATTTCCTCATTTATATGGCTGTGTAGCATTATATTTGGTTTATTTCCTCATTTAAAGCACCGCGTTGCATTATGTTTGGTTTATTTCCTCATTTAAAGGGCTGCATGGCATTACAATTTGTTTATTTCTGTCCATGACTTCTCTTTAGAGATGACTTCTCTGTCTGATCCAGCTATGATGTATCTGTGCTTCACACTTCTTGTCACACTTGCTACCAAACCAGCACAGATTCTAGCACCTTGCACACTGCATAGATAATGGGTATGGTCTCTGTGCCAGTGTTCTAGCCAGGAAGTACCCGCCCCAGGGGTTTATAACAAGAGCAGCAAACTTTGCTCAGGGTTCTGTCTTTTCTTGAACACGATGGGCTTGACTAAGATGAGACAGGATAAGATGGAGCTTTATTGATCCCAGTGGGCGGAAAATTCTTTGTGTAGTAGCAATACATAAAGCAACAGATAATGTAAGTGTAATTCTGTACAACAAAGGATAACAAAAGGAAAAAGAGACAATAAACACATAAAGCAAAGTCAGTAATAAGATAAAAAAGAATAAATAAGAGAACAATGCAAAAACAATGCAGCACTTTGGTACCTACAGGCTACCTCTCTCTGCCTAACTGTTCTCAGCTTTCCTATGACCATCCTTTCAGTGTCTATCTCTTCGATTAGCGCATAGTTTTGATCCATTAACTTCAATAATTACTGTCCTATCCCCAACCTCACTTTTTGCCATTGCTAGTCAACTCCTATCCTACAACACAGCAGTCTGCTTGATCCACTTCACTCTAGCTTTCGCTGTCATCCACAGCACCAAATGTCCCCACAATGTGATTAAAAACCTGTTATTTTCATGTTGTTGGGACCATTTTTTCGGACCCCACCCTCAAGGGGAAATTTAACAAAAAATCTGTGATTGCAATCAAAAAACTAAAAATGTCAAAAACTTGTGTGTGTGTATTTTTTCATTCTTCTGGTCCCCACAAGGTAAAGCTCAATTTTATTAAAAACTGTGAATACAATCAAAAAATTAAAAATACCTTGGTGTTATGTCTTATGATGGAAGAAATGAAGCAGGTGTTGTAATATTGCATTTGTGATTCATAAAAACAAAAAGTTGTGTATTTTGTTTGGTTACTGATGGTTAAGGTTTAGGCTGGATAGTGTTTAGGGTTGTCATACTTAGGATTATGTTTATGCCTATAGAACTGAATGGACGGTCCTCACAAAAGATATAAATACAAACCTGGGTGTGTGTGTGTGTGATGGATTGGCCTTTCTGTTGAGTTAAACTGTATTCACTATGACCTATTTAACTACATGCAGATTCCCTCTCAAGCTTCACAAAACACCTCAACAGTGCCATACACCATACACAGACCTTTTTTGGGGGGGGGGTCCCCCTTCAGTGAATTTCACTGTCCAGGGGGGAGCGAGCAGTTTTACATGATTGTTGTTTATCGAAAAGGGGCAGGCACTTACAGCCTCGAAAGGGAGCACTTTCAAACATTGGGGCAAATGGGGCAGGTGCCCCCCCCCCCACCCCTTTCACATGCCTGCCCCCCCACCTGCTCTGAGATCACCTCTATTACTCTAGATGGCAAAATGTTCCCTGGATGCTCTTAGTGCTGCACTTTGCCTGCTGCGCTGAATGGTGGTCCTATCAGGTTATTGCTTTGTTTGGAAGCTGTAGCTCTCGATTCTGCCGGTGCTGCTTACTCTTGTACCTGGGCATCCTTTGGAAGTTCAGCCTAATTGGCTCCTGACAGAGATCCCACACACATGTGTTTGCCTGTAAACTGTGTTCCTGAATTCAGCAGCATGGGTAGTACTACCATTGTTATTGTATTAGTAACCTAGTAACCAGCAGTGTTCTTGGGGAACTTTCAATCCTGTTAGAACTTTTCAAGGCATCCAAGGATTTGCTTGATCCTGCCCCCTTGGCTGGTGTCCGGCATACTCTGGCCACATTCGTGCGTTCATGTCTGTGGGGAGGTTTTCCTGTCAGTGGGGGGGCTGAGTTATGTCCCTCCCTTAACGCTCTCTCTATAGTGTCTCCAAACTGGTCTGAATCTGGACACTGAACAGATATGTTATCTACTAATTCCATCTCTTTAAAAACAATGATTCGACAGGTTTAAGCATGCTTGGATACAGATATCTTGGTCTCTGTAAGCGACCCCTGCTGGGAACTGAAACATTTTCCCTACAACTTTTTCCCCCAGTTAGAAAAACCAGGAGAAGGACCAAGCCAGCAGGCCGGAGTCTTTCCTTGCTCTGTAAGCCATTAGATGCACTGCGCTTCTCCCTGGACCGCTCTCCGTCAGTGTGAACCCAGGCCAAGGACTCTCTGTTATTCTGAACATGAAGGAGCTCTTCTGAGGGCCTTGGCAGAGCCTGAGGCAGATATGCATTGCATGAGGATGGACATCTGGGGAGAGTGTTACGATAGGAGCAGAACAACAGTGTGAATCTCCTCAGCAGCCATTACAGCAATGACTAGTGACATGTGTGACTCTCACTACTAACAGGGTAACTTCCAATGAATTAAAGTGGTGATAAATGTGTCTTCATTAGTGCATACAGCTCTGTTACGCTATTATATGGCCGTACTGGACCACATCTTTCTCATGCTAGTTTATATCATTACCTTCCAGATTCACACATTTAAATTTTATCACATTGTTCTCTGAATTATTTTCAAGGGAATTATCTTCAAACGATTGTAACAGTAGTCTGTTTGATACATTGAGCACAATGAATTTGTTCATGTTATGATAAATGTCGTAAGGCCTAGAAAGTACTACAGTGGCATCACATGTTCAGGTTTGGTAGGTTGGAATCCTTTCTCTGTTCAGTGTGTGGAACAGACATGGTATCCCTGTTTCGTACGTAAAATGTACTTCTTTTTAGGCAAATTTGTGTCTCAGAATTTTCCATAGTGTGTTTTTCGTTATGAAGGTGAGTTTTTATCTACCTTGTGTAAAGACAGATCCTGGGTTTAGAATGTTCAACTTACGAACACCTAGTACTTAGGACCGGACTGCCATAAAACCTATTATATTAAAAATTCGGGTTAAATAAAGTGGTTTGTGATAACGAACGCATGCATTACTTTGTGACACTCAGTGGTCACACATTGCACAGTGTCAGTGGTTCGTTGGCTCAAGGTACAGTACTGCACGTAGTTATTTTTATTATTCCTGTATAGTTACAGTGGAAACTGCTTATAGTGATCAACTGCTTATATGGATCAAAAAGCTGGGGATAGAATCATTTCTGTACAAATAATGTTTAAATAATTATACTAATGAAAAAGTCCGCTTACAGTGTTCATTTTGGTTCTTTTTATACTTTTATACTTTGGAAAAAAATCTTTTTTTTTAACTTGCCTACTTTGCCTTGCGGTAACCTGTCTGCTTCTGCTAACTACCTGAGGCTAAGGCTGCATGCATAGAAAACATGACGGGAAAAAGAAAGTAATTTTCTCTCAATTACAAATATAAACTCAAAGTTTATGATAAACTGCCAAAAACGAGCCAATGAGATGCAGCAGCAAAACTACGATAAGCTTTATTTTATTTACAGTACTGTATTGTGTTGTTGTGTGGTTGAATTATGCAATTAAGTGCAATTTAATTTGTCCAGTACTGTAATTCGAATGGTATTTGAAACAGCTGTACTGTATTTTGAAATTACAGTTAATAAAATACAGTAAATAGCAATGCTGTCCATTTTATTACCATATATGCATGCAATAATATACAAATGTCAATTAGATGGTAATCTGCCTGAGACATAAAGAAAAAGAAAAAAACTGGTTATAATGATCATCCGCTTATAGTGATTAATTTCACCCAGACAGACGTGATCACTATAAGCATTCCACTGTATTATTATGTACTGCATTATTATTTTTAAAACTTACCTACAACTTTGACTTAAAGACAGACTTAGGGAATGGTTCTCATTCTTAACCTGGGGACTGCCTATATAGTTATAATTTGCTTTATTATTTAGGTTTTGCCAAAAGAAATCAGTTGGCTTTCTTCAAGAAGGGATAAAGTCCAGGCTCACTTATCAGAGCAATTTGTGCAGAGCTGTGATGTAAGTCAATATGGCCGCATTTCCTCATCCAGCCCCAACCTGCCCAATAATATGAACACAACTCCGCCTCTACGCTAAGGCTGTAAAACACTGAGTCACGGTCAGCTCCCTGAGCTCTGGGATTACCGTCTCACTGCCAGCTCAGTAATGGAGAAAATGGAGCAAATTGTGCATAAATCATGCAGCAACCTCAATCGCCATAATAATACCAAGCACTGAAAGGCATGAGGTATTCTGGGAATGTGCAAATTACAGACAGCAAAGGTACTGCATTGTTTTATCCTGAAGTAACATGGAACACTTTTGCTCCAAGTTAGTGAAAGGGGCTGTTTAAAAACAACTGCAGTCCTGTAAAGGTAGGGCTATAAATATTATCCTTGCTATTGTAATATTAGCTACAAGGGTTTTGAGCGCCTTTCAATAACAGTGGGTCAGATTTGGGTATAGCTGTGGTCCCCATGCCTAAAGGCATTTATCTGATTTACAGTTTTTCTCAGTCACTTTCATGCAATTTCTTCATCAGAAGCACCATTCTCACCACTATTAATGCAGGTCTCAAAACAGTAACACAGTGTCCCACACAAATGAACATTTTTCATCTGACCTTGACAATTCATCAAAATAGTTCATCACATTCATTACTGAGAGTTATATTGAATTTATTTCATTCGGCTTATTCACTAAAATCTCAGCTGAATAAAACTTCTGTTTAAAAGGAAAGTTGGTCTAATACAGTCATTTTCATTATTATCTTCTCAATCTAACACAGTACAGAATGTACTGAAATAGTCTTGGTTAGTTCATCTCCGGGCCTGTAGGTGGCGCTCCAAGAGTGGTGGGATTGGGAGACGGGCAATGGCTGGATGCAGAATAAAATATGCTGAAAGCCATTTGCCACGAAAACTCAAGTGTCATCTTATTTCCCATCACAGGAGTGAGACAAGTACTATTCACGTGACAGCGCCACGCTCACACTCGGGTGTGGTGGTTACAAAAGCAACTGAGAAAAACTGTAAATGGAGTTTGTCCATAGAAACATCGTGTGACATCAGCCACCAGAAAAGCTCCATTCTACACAGAACTGAGTAAAACCTCTTGCTTCAGGATAAAGGGGGAGTGTTCCGTTATTTCCCACAGAGCTCCAGTGTCTGAAATTTTGGGCAGAACTTGGAAAGAGCCCCTGATGTCAGCGTCTGCAATCAGCAATAATGAAATCCATGAAATATATCAAATACTAAAGAAAGTAGAGCCGGTAGAATGAGCAAACTAGTGCACAATTTCCCTCATTTAATGTGCTGAAGATCAGTCTTTGCAGATTAAAGCCATGCATCTTGGTATAACTGCTGAATGTAAGAACTGGATTTATGAAAGGCCGAGGAACATGGAATAGCGTTAACTCTTGCTGGATATTAGATAGATAGATAGATAGATAGATAGATAGATGTGGAATTGATGTATGTGATATGGGTAATATGAATTAGGGAATCTCATTATATTTCTGTATAATGTTTGCACTGGGCAAATAGTAAATGTGAATCAGTGAGGACAGCATATGTAGTACCTTCCTGATTCTAAATTGGTAAAGTGAAACACATTTGCATGCTTTTCACCATAGTCATTCAAAACATATAACAAGAGAAGGTAGATTGGAAGCGGACAGCATGAACTCAGTATTGCTGGACGGAACCACACTTACACCAGATGTTCACTTTTGTTATTGTTACATAAATTTTATTTATCCATCCATCCACTTTCTGTACCCACTTGTCATATTCAGGGTTGTAGGGGATCTGGAGCCTCAGCTTGTTTTTGGACTGCAGGGGGTGACCAAAATATCTAGAGGAAACACCTTGAGAACACAGGGAGAACATGCAAACTCCACACACAGAGCCATGGCGGAGACTCAAACCCTGATCCCACAGGGGTCAGACAGCAGCACTAACCACTATGCCTCCCCATCTTATTTGTTCTGACCTTATACTCTTTTGTTTTTCTTTGTTTTGAATATTTCCTTTGAGCACAATCCAGCAGGCAGGTGGAAAAGCATTTCACTGCACCCATATACAGGGTATGATTGTGTGTGTTTCTATGCATGCATACATAGCATATATAGTTACAAACAATATTTTAAAAGAAATATTTGTATTCTTAAAGCTTAATTTGCAAGTTGAAACACGTTAAATTTTAAAATATTTTAAACTATCACTATTGTTACGTTGCTTTCATTTACAAAATTACACTTGATGAAAATAAAAACACCTGTGAGTGTGAATATGATTCATGCAGTTTTGTCTGGTGCGGTAAATACCGTGGTATTACTCCAGCTGTGTCTGTGAGCAGAAGCTGGGCTGTGGCTGCAGATCTCCGGGATCGGCAGGGATTTTGCCTTATAGGAGAGAATTATAAGTAATTATGTCCTGTCTGGTTTGCGGCTTCATTCTTGTTCTTTTCATTGTTTTTAAACTAAAATGTGTTGACTCATATGATTCCCTAACTTAAAGAATTACCCACATTGCAAAAACGATCCTGCAGGAATTTGTTGCGAAAAGCACACATCCAGTCCTGACAGCTCTTATTCATTCTAGACTTTTGCAAACAGGGGAATCGGCTCCCAAATTAATTACTTGTGTTCATATTGTTTTACTTTTCATTTCTGTATTAATTATTATCAGACTTTCTGTCCCTGCAGTTTAATTTTAAAATAATTGGCAATGACTGTATTTATGCTGATAAAGCAATAATATCCAGGTCATGGTAAGGGTGATTTTTCTGCATCATTAAAAGTAACATTTTTCCTTCTTGGTTCCGGCACAAATGTGGCTGCTTCTGATCCCAGTGCTGGAGCCAGAAATCAGCCTTCAATGAAGTTGAGAAGTGGCTGTTGTGAAATTCGTTTCTGTTCTGTATTCTTTGCCATTTCAAATAGCACACATTTAATTAGGAAGGAGTTAATAAATAAATAGCATAGGAAATGAGATTATGGGAGACTGCAGAAGCGATCCCAGTAAGATTAAGGGTTTGCTGATGGTGTAATAATCTGAATCTGTTGAAACATTAGACAATGAAGATGAAGATGGCCAGTGGTGCTTCCAGCACACTTGGCACCCTGGGTGAAATCGGAGCCGGCTGTTCAGATGTACAGTTGAGAGGCGCCCCATGCCGCCCCCATGAGGGCAATCCCTCATTGTACACCTGCCAGAATCCGCCCAGGAACACGGATCTGAGATGCCTGGGTTTGGAGTGAGGAGTGGAGGTTTAGGGTTAGGGTTAGGGTTAGGTTTTGGGGTATTTCCTTATCCTTATTTATTTACGTATCCACCCAACCTTTGGAAAATACTCCCGTATTTTGAAACCTAAACGTTGCCTGGAATGACTTTTGAGCAGGTTGGTGTTCTGTGGATGTGGTCCTCAGTCACTTTAAATTGTGCGGCTGGTAATGGTGGTTGGGTTAGGGGTGAGGGTTAGGGTTTGGTTTAGGGTTAGGCTTAGTGTGCCGAAATAGCGTCTAATGTTGAAACATTCCATCTCATTTTTCATATATGCTTCATGTATCTGTTTTAACATTTTCTATCATATGTAATATGCATGTTAGGGGATGTGTAAAGAATGTGGCTCTTATTTTGCTACTTTACATATATCATATTATTCAAATGACTTCTCTATAAGAGACCATCAGTGTAACTCTTTTATGTTAGAATGAAATAATGCCTAACCCCTAAGTCAGGGTTATTCAAATCACGGTCCTCAAGGGCCGAGCACTGCTGATTTCCAGCCTTCCTTTACCTGTCAGTCAGGTGTGAAGCCTCTGGCCAATCAGAATCAGTAATTATTAAACTAACTACCTGGGAGAACTGAAAACAAGGCCTGGATTTGGAATCGAGGTTCAGGTTTGAAGAGCCCTGCCCTCAGCACTCCAGATAAAGCGCTAATTTGGTGATGCAATGCAATAATTTCTCGCATTGACATGTGCTGCCTGCGCCATCTAGTGTCTGATCCAGGGACTGTCTAACTCTTACTTTAGCAGTCTTTTCAGAGACTGATGCAAAGCATATCCAAAGGGACAAGTACATACTTAATGCTTGCCAAGGGCAATTTTAGGATTTGACCCTTAGGGAGGACTCAGAACAAAATAAATAGGGGATGAAATCGCTAAATGGAGTTAGAATTCTATTGTTTTGGGGGGAACTGAAACAAAAATATGGGTCTATTCTGCTGTTCTGTTATAAAAACTAATGTAGATCTGTAAAATCATGTGTAAAGCTGAAGTTTTTGGGGTTTCAGAAACATTGCTCTGAAGCATTGACTGAAGAACATTTCTCCTCAATGCATTAAAACCCATACAGTATGTATGATTGTGTTCATTACCTATAATTGCATTTCCAATTCCATTCCAAACAATTGTTTATTGTTTCTTAGCATGAAGGTGTATGTTGATATTTTTTTTCGCAAAATAAGTATGTGGCAATAACACAAACAATTTAATCTGGGATATGATCAGCGGATCAGTAGGGGGCCAGGCCAGCGCTGCTGCCTTATGTACATTAACATAAAGATGGAGATATTAATGCAAATGAACATCTGAACACCAGAAGCTCAGAGACGGATGGTGATCAAAGAAGGAAATTAAGAGCGAGGCACAAACCCTTAGGCGATATAATGTTATGCATGGGCATGCAGCTTAAAAGCAGCTCTTCATGATGAATATATCTGCAAAGATGCTAATTAGTGAATGAGTAAATAAAGGAAGAAATGGTCAACAAAATAATTCTGTCCCAGTCATTTTTTTCTACATTTAAATGAATATTTATGCACATTATTATTGTTTAACCTCCTAACCCTGTACTGGATAAACAGTTGGAAGATTGATGGATGGATGGTATTGTGTGGGTTCATCAGAAAATTGTGACCATGGCATTGTGGGGGTGGGGGTTCATTCTTCTTTGCCAGAAAAAGACAAACAAAATTCAGAGCACCCTGGCCAGACTAGGCCTGGCAGGACTGGATGTGGTGCTTGCTGGAGAGTGCCAGGTAGGCAGACCACCCACATAACCTGGCAAGGCTCTGAATGGGTGCATGTCGCCCCCTGGTGGGCCCACCACCCATATGGCGAAACATGGGGGTTCTGTGGTTCTGTGCTAGTGGAGCAGCAAATGTAAGAAAGACAGACATAATTCAATTTCGTTTTATTTTGTATAGTGCATTTTCGCAATATTACAATGTCCCTGCCCAATACCCCCAGAGACCAAGCCAGAGGCGACAGTGGCAAGGAAAAACTTACTCATGAAAACTCCCATAATAGCCAGGGAAAGTGTTTCTAAAGTAAAAATGCTAATTTAGTACACATAACAAAGACCTGGCTTTCAGACACAAATGGTGTTTTCCTTAGAAATAAATGTGCAGCCAATTTTAGCAAAACTCCAGTTTGGCTTGCTGTGCAGGTATGATTAATCCTTTTGTTTTGCAATAATATTTACATGCAATTTTATACACAAATGTACTTGATTGGTAAAAATCTTTATAAAATCAAACCATTTATATTAGCCTTATATTTTTTAAAATGTAAGAATGCAGATCATTTGTTTAGGATAATCTTTGTAATTCTGGGACTTTTGCCTCCTGCTTTGTGGCACTGAGGATTATTTAGCTAAAATTCCTGTTTAATAAACTGGGTGACTTGGGGTCAAATCTCAGCAGTGCCTTTCGTTAATCTGCCACATATCCTGTTTTCACTGCTTCTCCAAGCTGTTTGCTAATTTCAGGTCTGCAAATCGCAGACTGAACTGAAGTTAAGCTGAATTTACCTGCAAACTTCCTCACCCAATGACATCAGCATGCAGGGGGGAAGTTCGCTTCTTCACTCATTAATTCAGTTTTGTTCATAAGAAACCAGCAACAAAACAAAGATCTGCTTCACATTAGTTTGCAGAGTCATTAAATATGAAAAAACTGATATTTGGTGCTGTCGATCAGTGTCATAAGGCAGACGAATAGGACGACAATTGAAATTGCTTTGTCAGCAAGTAACCGCATACATCAATATCCTCTTACACTTCCCTATGATTTTGGCACTTATATCATATACAGTACTGTGCAAATGTCTTAAGCAGTCAAACAAAATTAGGTTTAACTGAACTTCATGGTGGTGTAAGATTAAGACGATGTGCCTGCCAAAGCGCGTCAGCTTAGCTATTTCAAGTCCTCAGCTAAAGTCACCAGAGTATTTGCAGCAACCATCCAATACAGTCACACATTTGACTTGATCACTAGCACACCTCGAACGGCCTATCAACCTTTGAGCTGCCCCTGAGCAGAGGTTTGGGATCTGATACAATGTCCATCTAGCCACCCAACAAGATATCAGTAACCTTGCGGAACAAAGAAATCCTTCGTGGTTTTTATTATTCCTGTTACTTTGCATATGTTTTAATGTCGTGTTTTTGCTGAGCAAATATACACTTACTTACCCAGATAAATTGCTTCAAACATGTTTTTGCCTATGACTTTTGCACAGTACTGTATATTTTTACCCTACATGGTTTCGGTGTGAATTTAGCATGATATTGCATCATGTCCAAGATGAGCAGGAGTTCTTTAATGATGGAGGCTGTACTGGCTCTCACTTTTTCACACTTTTTCTTCTTGAGGTTTCAGACCATTGGCACTGAGCACAAGCCATATGTTATATTTTAGTTCTGGTCTTGCAGCTGTATTTATTCAGCTTCAGCTTGTTTAATGTACTTGAGATACGTCTCGATTTTTGTTCCGCTGCTTCCGTCTCTCCGCACTTACACGTAACTTCCAAGTTGGCGTGGTGCTTGTGCTCAGCGAAGTTTATCGATATAAACCCGTCTCAGTAGCTCCTGGTCGAACAAAATGTACCTACACTGGAGTAGGGGTTAAAAAAGGGCCAGGAAGTACCTCCCAGGAAAAAAAATCAGGTCATTTTGTAGTTTTTTTTCTTGATCCTTTGGGTTTCAAAGTTTTATTCATCGCATGTAGAATGACACTGTGTACAGTGTGCAGTGAAATGCATGGCTGCCTAGCGCCAGACTATGGGAAGAAGGGGGGCAAAAGCCTGAGAGACAAGACAGAGATGGAACAGATATTAACATATCTATGGCGTGCGGAATCGACGAGCAAGTCAGTGAAGGTAGTGGAAGAGTTCAGCAATAAATATTTACATGAGCATTTATATATATATATATATTATATATATATATATATAGAGAGAGAGAGAGAGAGACACCATCCCCATCCCCATTAAGGATCCGTATTGCCTGGAGAAAGAAGCTCTTCCTCAGCCTTTCTGTGCTGGCCGTCATGTCGGTCTACACATCGACCACTTATAACTGAGATTTTAATGAGTGCTGCATGTCAATTGGCCTATTAAAGGATTATCTGCCGAATTTCTACCTACAGTCCATAAAGCTGTCACAAGTCAAAAGGTAATGAACTGAAAACTGTCCTGAGCGTATTTTAGAACAGCTGGATTCAGCCTGCAGACTTTCGGAATCATTATGACAATGACTTGGAATGGCGAAGAGCAAGAGCTTGAACTCATATGCTGCTGCATACGTGGGCTGTTTACATTCTGCTGAATTGCTCTCCTGTCACTGAATCTGAAGACAGAGCAGATGGTCAATTGTCCATCTAATGAGGTTTAACACTTGCAGTAAAAGACATATCAGATTTGATCTAGTTGCTTTTCAATATTAATTTATTATGCAATTATTCTTATCTTTTTTTCTTTACAAAAAATACACCACACACATAAGTCATTGCAAATCGCTGTAAATATCTGATGCTTTACAAATAATGTATAGTATCTGTCTCTTCAGAACTGTACATCGGCTGGGAAGTTGCAAAGGACCTGGGTTAGCGAGCGTCTGTCTGTGGAGAGGGATCTCTCTGCTCCCTATAACATACACAGATCCCTGTGCAGGCGTAGCGAGATCTCAGCCCACGTTCAGCATTTTCTGTTGAGGAATAATCCCAATACGTCCTTCAATGTAGCACTGCAATGTAGCACTGCAATTTAGCACTGCAAATCATCAGTTTGACATTGATCTTTTGGTTATGTTTTTATGTCACCAGCATGACTTTAAGTGAGCAGTAAACTACATTAAATCAATTCTCCTCAAAAGCAAAGGTAAATCTCAGCTGAGCTGTGAGGTCAGCTGAGCCAGGCTCCCTCTCCCTCTGCCAGAGGTGGAGAGTTCAGGTCCAGAGAGTACAAATCCAGACCAAGATTTTGTTTCAACCAACCAGTTGAGCATAAAGAGTCAAAGTCTCAGTACTCAACTGGTTGGTTGAAACAAAATTTTGGCCTGGATTTGTACTCTCTGGACCTGAACTCTCCACCTCTGCCCTCTGCTTATGGGGCACCAGCAGATGCCACACTGGGTTTTACTTGCCATGTTACATGTTTTGCACTGTTATCAAATACCTGGCAACTGATTCAAATGTTTCATATCTTATGAGGAGAGGTTAGCTGAGCTGAATCTGTTTAGCCTTGAGCAAAGGAGACTAAGGGGGGACATGATCCAGGT
>JAOYFF010000020.1:7517234-7532900 GCA_025773925.1 Cryptomyrus ogoouensis | reverse complement strand
CTGGGTTCCTTTAAATCAGAGCTAGATAAGATTTTAACAACTCTGAGCTATTAGTTAAGTTCTCCCCAAACAAGCTTTATGGGCCGAATGGCCCCCTCCCATTTGTAAATTTCTTATGTTTTTATGTTCATGATGAATACTTTGTTTTCTTTTTCTTGCATAAGAATACAAGGCTGGAGTAAGGACACAGTTTAATTGAGTTTCTTAACCCCTCAGCAGATGTACAAGTAAACAGTACACAGTACTGCAAGCACACGAGTCTGTGGATGACTCTCTGAATGACTCAGATGTAGGTTGGTCTTTAAACTTCACTTTGCATGAAAGATGCTTCAGTCATGGCCACAGGGAGGCACTGTGCTTCCTCTCGCTGATGTAGACCCACCAGCAAGCAAACCACAAACCTCAGGGTCACCTTAGACAACACAAGCTTACTCAACTATATGTTACTTAAGAGATCCTCGAATTCATGAATTTAAAATAGCATTTTTCTTGTAAAGCAAAGATAATTCTTAGATAAATTCAGAGATATCTTGCCAATATCTGAAGTAACAGTCCCTTAGTGGGAAACAGGAAATTTAATCAGAATTATGTGGCTGTTGTTTATGGGTAAAAGACGCCAAAAAAATGACAAAACGATGTGACCTCTGGCAGCTGTTTCCCAGCTCCGGTTCTTCAATGGAGCCAGACTTTAGTGGGACAGAGTAGATGAATTAGATAAGAGGAAAGCGGGGGTTGGACACGCTCACGACTCGGATTTCTCGGATGTCCATTCTGCGGGGCGCGGGCCCTCGGCTGGGTCCATCTGCGGAAACACCACGAAGCATAACTTCTGTCCCACATAGGTCACTGCCTCTGAAAAGAAGGAAATCCAGGAGCCCCATTCAGGCATCTCAACCAGCAGCATTGATTCTCAGATTTTTTAATCAGTTTATCAAAATGTATTCTTACTATTAACTAAATATTTTTATTATTTTCAGTCATCGACGAAGCATCTAAGTCAAATTTGTAGGCAAGCAGAAACAATAATAATACAGCAATTATAAAAGTAATAAAAGTAACTACCTACGGTACTGTACTGTACCTCAAGCTGACAAACCACTGAATCCATGCAATGTTTTCATGAGCGTCACAAAGAAGTGCGTGCGTTCGTTATCACAAACCATTGTATTTAACCAGAATCTTTTAGTATAATTGGCCTTATGTCAGTCTGTTCAAAAGTGCGAGCTGTCCATAAGTCAGACATTCTTAACCCAAGGACTGCCTATTATCCATTAGATTATATTGAAAATCATATCAGTAGTAACATTTAGGCCCTCTGAGTGCTTGTTGGTGTTAGACTGGCTTCCAGTCTGATGGCTGTCGTTTGTCACTGGTGTTAATGGTGCAGAATAAATATTTGGGCTGGCCATTATCTCTGTGGGATTTACCAATGAAGCTATAGACACAGTCTGGCTTGTCCTTCCAGTGCACGCCCAGGAAGTAGACGGGCACGCCGGTGAGCATTATAAGCAGGCCCACGCCACAGACGATGGGCTCTGAGTACAGGCTGAACACCAGCAGGAATGCCCAGAAGAGTAGGTAGCCCAGGGGCACCAGCAGGTTCACCTGAGGGGGACAGGAGGCGCAACAGGTTTAACAGCCCTAAGTTACACGCACAGGCCCGGGGGACATGGTGAGAGGGACAGCAGGTGGCACCTTGATGGGACGCAGAAGCTTTGGTTTCTTCCAGCGATAGTAAAGCAGACCGGCCACGGTGACCCCGTAGGAGAGGTAGTTGATGAAGGATACATAATTGATCAGGTTGTGTGTCTCTCCAATGCAAAGGATCACAATGGTGGCCGAACACTGTCAGAATTAAGGAGAAATGCCTTTGAAACCTGGACATCAGTTTGAATGAGCAGAGTCTCTATTTCATCCCAAATGGACATTACCGAAGTGCCTGACCATGTTTAGGAAGAGGAAGTGGAGAGACTGACTTACACAGACCAGCAGGGCAGGTATGGGGGAGCAGCTCCTGAAATGAATCATGGCCAGCAGACTGGGAAGGTGGCCCTCCCTGGCCCCTGAGAAGCAGAGCCTGGAAGAGCAGAGATCCGGGGATGAATCTGCACACTGTGAGCTGAGCTCCTCAGTGTCATGTGGGATCAGCTCCCGTGAGAACGGCTTCACCTGGAGGAGGTGAAGAGGTACCCATTGATTCCCCCGAAGGTGGACATGGCCACGGAGATGGGAATTATGGAGGAGAACATCCCCAGGAGCTTCTCTCCGAAGGTCTGCAGAACACCACGCAAACACAGCTTGATTTTCATTGCTCAATAATCCCTTGATACTGGATATTTTTTTTTATCTATATCATCTCTTGAGAATTAAGCTAAAACTATTCATCCCGTTTCATTTGCGAGAGTACAGTACTGTACAGTGCTATATAATAATGCACAATACACTTTATTTTTCCTATACTTAATGTTGGTAATGTAATTTATCAATTAAACTTATCAAATATATGTACACGAAAATCATGCATATATGGGGTCTGTGGATGATTCGTTATTATCTGCCATTTCTGCCCTCTGTGGTAGGTATTGGAATGCCTCACCCACGGATAAAGGGGGAGAACTGTATGTATTTTACTTAAATATTTTTAATGTTAAGAAACTTGCATATTTACAAAACACAACTAGAACATAGCAACAGTGCAGCTCCCTTGATGATTATGATTTGTTCTCACAAAGCAGAAGAACAAAGCGACCTCTACGTCTTACCACAGCCACAGCGTTGGAGGCCAGCAGCTCTTCTGGGGACATGGAGGAGAAGTAGGCGATGTTGGTGAGGGTGTATACAAAGGTCACCAGTGGAATGGAGATGTAAATGGCACGAGGTAGATTCCTGATAAAAGAGTGACAGGCTGGAAGTCAAAATGGCTTCATGTTGTCTTAAAGATCCTGTGGAAGTTATGCTTCAAAGGGAAAAGTGTGGTGACAGCTGACCAACCTACATTGAAACCAGAAGGTTAACTGTTAGCAGAGTTTGCACAGATCAACTTATGGTGCTTTTCCACTGCCACGAAGAACCGGCCCATACCCGAGTCGTAATGCAAACTGAAGGTTTTCCATTGTCAATTATGCGAGCTGTACCCAAGCTATACCCGCTCTGACATGACGGGTGAAAACTTCGATCGCATTGCGGAACCTGAAAATATTAACCTATTTCAAAGATATTTTGCACGTTTAATAACGAGGTCCAGTGACAACTTTTCCGCACTACTGTATTGGAAATTGCTATTGGAAATTTTGATTTTTTCACCCCACCCTAGTGTACATGTGTGTGCAGACTTGTCTCAAATTGAATATCTCACTACAGTCAGCTGACCAAAGTTGGCAGCCCTGCACTGATATCAACGTTAGCAAGCTGCAAAATGTTACATACAGCAGTGCGCCCATATCCACGGGGGATACAGTCCAAGACCTACCGCTGAGACCCAAAACTGCGGATAGCAGTGAACACTTTAAATTACTTGTTTTTTTAATTCTTACATACCTATGATGAAGTTTAATTTATAAATTACACTGAGACCGCAGTTACCGGATCAGTGGATTCGGAGGTTTCACTGTACTGTTCTAGTGAGTTTCCTTGCCGACATTAATGTTAGCTAGCTAGCTAACTATCTAAGAGTTAACTAAACCACTATTAGCAAAGATCCTTATTCAATACAACATTACAGCAAACTACAGCAACAAACGATAGGAAGAAGGAGCTTTAATATGAATAAGGTAACATTCCTCCTCCACTTTCACAGGGGACTACAAATGCTCCACAGAAGAATATCTGATGGGACAAATGAAATAAATGTGATTGGCAGATTCAGATGCCGCAGGCTAAAGGTGACCAATTGGAGAGCAGATATTTGGGTGGGCATTGCCCACTCCTACCCACTTCTAGATCTGGCTGTGGATCCTGTATACCAGTGGAGAAGTGCCATTGGGAATCCTTTGTCAGAGAAGCAGTTTTTCTTACCATTTAAAAGACAAAGACGCTCTAGATTGTATGGGTTGCTGGTTTTACATTGCGAACAGAAACAGTGCTAAACTGGGTTTGGCAGTGGCTCCCCAGGGATGGGCGTCTCACCGGCGGGGATCCACCACTTCCTCGGTCACATAGTTCAGGAAGTTCCAGCCACTGAAGGCGAAGGAGGCCTGCAGGAAGGCCAGCGCCACCTGGCCCACTGACGGTGTCCTGGAGAACTCGAATGCCACCTGTGGTCGCAGTCCCTCGTAGTGGCCTGAGAGGGAGCAGCACAATGTGTGGCCACCTGCCATGACCTTTCACCTTTGCCCTTCTCTGGCCAACCCAAAGCGACACAGAAGAACTCAAAGGAATCAATCAAATTCAGTCTTGAGCTACACCTTGTGATAGCCCTGCTTCGGCTTATTTTTACCATGGAAATTTACATATCATTCTACTCTGCCATCAGTGCTGAGGTCAAAGGAAACTTTGTATCTTCACATTGTATGTAAACCCTGTAAAGCAGCACTGTTCTTGTTCAGCCCACCAAATTATAGCTGTTTGCCATCTTCATTGGCCACATTCATAACGCTAAGTTGCTGTTTTAGTTTCAAAAGCTTGTTGCCCCCATGATGTCAATGTAATGGGAGAAAGGTGGAAGTTAAAGGGATAAAGCAGACTGTCCATTTTAACCTGTCTTTGACCCCTAATGATAGTCGGATCTTGGTAGATTCTTGCATTTAGGAACAATTCTCTATGCAACACTATCAGTGCAGATTAACTTCTCTGGTGTTGCTTACTCAAGTATTGCCGATTTAACTAACTTCCATAGTTCCCGAGACTGGGTGGGCCCTAATGTTAGCCATTGCCCCCGGTTTGGATAGTCTATGCACTAATCTGTCGCTGGGCACTGTGATGTACTGGATAGCTATCACAGAGGATTCTGATATGCTTGATATCATGTTTGTGGGTTTATTTTGGACTGACCTTGGAGTATTTGCACCAATCCCACCACAATGATGAGTCCCAGTGCCAGCAGCTTTCCCACCGTGAAGACATCCTGGATCCTGGTGGCCCAGCGCACACTGGAGCAGTTCACCCAGGTCAGGAGCACTGGGCACAGGAGAAAATGGCAGACGGTGGTAGCAAGTGTTGTCAGAGACACTCTAAAAATCACCCTGCACTTCAAAAACTGGCCCATGGCATCCACCTGAATCATGGGGGTCACCTGGAGTAAAACCATGTAATCACCTGGAATAATTGACTGGAGTAACTGCAAGTAATCACAAGTAATCACCTGGAGTAATCATGACTAATCACATGGAGTGATTGTGACTAATCATTTGGAGTAATCACGATGAATCACCTAGAGTAATAGCAAGTAGCTCTTGTTTAACCAGATGGCCTCCACAAGTCACACACATACACATGCATTTGCATGGATGTAACAGTTTTACTACCTTGTATACAGTCTGTAGGGTTTGCAAACTACCCAAATGCTTGTCATGTAGTTAATTATAGGTTTGTAATGGAATAACATAGATTTGCCATAAGATTTCTTTCTGAGAGTCTGAAGGCTTGAGTGTCACCCAGCCCAATCCCCTCGATAAATTTTGCTGAATGGGGAATTTTCCTGGGCAGCCATTCAGTTCGTGTCTGTGTGGTGGCCCATTCCAGACCGAGCCATGTTTCCCTGCCACAGTACCATGGAACACAGCCAGCTAAAGGCTGCTCATATCCACACTACTGGGCTGCAGACCAGTGGCCGAGAAACACTGAGATAGATGATGCTGTAAATGCATCCCGCCCTGGGTGAAGGACATCAGTCTAGTGCCCTGTGTGGTCTGTGATGGGCTCCAGGGCCCCGCAACTACGACCAGAATAAGCAGCTAGAAGATGGACAGGTGAATGGACTGGGTCCCGGATTGGAAGAGGCAAAAAGGGCAGCACAGTTGTCTGTGTTGTTTGTTATTTTCTGTGATAAATACATGATTATACTCCCTTCTGTAACTACCTTGGCAAGGAGAAATTCTATCAGTGTCAGTGTTTCCTCAAAACAAATGGGACCATCCATCCATTCAACTAATAGTAGAGGAGCAGAGGGAATCCTCCCACCCCCAAACAATACACAATGCACATGGTACACCCTGCACAAAGGCTGGCACCATTATGTAGGCTGATGCAAACTGTGTGATGTGTCAGGTGACAGCACAAACTTCATTGGAGGCCTTCAAACGCTGCCGGGCTTCTGGACCTCATGAGGAGGAGCATGCGGGCAGAGGGCAGATAAGGACAGCTCCGATCGATCCCTCTAAGCAGGCCTCGCTGTCCAGACACACAGCCTGACAAAGGACTCTTATATATGCCAGGGTGCATCAGTGCACATCAGGAAGAGGTCAGTTTGTTACCATTAGACGCTGACTCTTACTGATATATGCACCTGTCACACTCCAGTTTCAGATACTGAGTAAATCATTACAAAGAACTGGAACAATGGACATTATTTTCTGGAAAGACAAAGAGTATCTGCTCAGAAAGAAAGTCTCCGCTGGGTTCCTGAAGAAGCAGCAGGAGTCACTCACACAGGCAGGCCGTGCACAGCAGGTGGGAGTCACTCACACAGGCAGGCCGTGCACAGCAGGTGGGAGTCACTCACACAGGCAGGCAGTGCACAGCAGGTGGGAGTCACTCACACAGGCAGGCCGTGCACAGCAGGTGGGAGTCGCTCGCACAGGCCCGCGGTGGACTGCAGGTGGGAGTCACTCACACAGGCAGGCCGTGGACAGCATGCGGGTTGCCATGTACGGCGGCATGCAGTTGGGAAACACAGGCTGCAGGACGTAGTTGGAGAAGGTGAGGGCAATGACCGCCAGCGTGGTGGGGTACATGATGAGGACTGCACTCCACAGCAGGAGGAACCTGGAGATAGGGGGGGCATCAGTGTCAAAGAAGCAGCTGTGCCCCCTCCCCCCAACGTCCACAGGTGAGCTGTTTTTGAGGTCACACTCACCAAAGGACACAACGTTTATTCCCCTGACCACAGCATACCAGGCCACATGTATTTTCACAAATACTGTACATTTATATTTCACTACATTAAAACTGTACAAGTTTAAGACAATACCAAGAAAGGTTTTAGACTGCAGTATAGAAAGCGCATATGACTGAGCAGCATTCTGCTTCTGCTGGGACCTGCATAAAGTTATAAAATCCATGGGCCACCTACCCCACCAAGCCTCCGAATATCTCTGTGACATAGGAGTAGTCTCCACCTGACTTGGGAATGGTGACCCCCAGCTCGGCGTAGCAGAGGGAGCCCAGGGCAGAGATGCCCCCGCCAGCCATCCACACCAGGAGCGCCAGTCCCACGGAGCCGGCATGTTCCAGGACCCCTTTTGGAGAGATGAAGATGCCAGAGCCGATGATGTTACCTGTGGGGTGAGCAGATACAGGGCTGAGCTGCAAAAACATGATACATTAAGAATGATAAATATACTGCAATGCATTTGTGAGGCTGGTGTCTGTATATCCTTGGTGTATTTGGACATGGATGTATCTCACTATCAAAAAGCACCATCATCAATAAGCACAAAGAATGT
Source organism: Cryptomyrus ogoouensis (assembly GCA_025773925.1). Taxonomy (NCBI): domain Eukaryota; kingdom Metazoa; phylum Chordata; class Actinopteri; order Osteoglossiformes; family Mormyridae; genus Cryptomyrus; species Cryptomyrus ogoouensis. Next base: position 7,525,299 of record JAOYFF010000020.1, on the reverse strand, counting down.
GAAACACAAGCATGGTCTCCTGCCCCAACTGGTTCCTGTGTAATGCATTTGCATGTTATACAATCAGTCTGTCCCTCTTTCTTGGAGTGATACAGGCGGTCAATTCCTGTTTCTGGGAATGATACAGTCAATCTGTCCCTCATTCTGGGATTGACAATGCTAATCTATTTGTCTTTCTGGGAGTGATATCTGTCCCATTTTCTGGGAGTAATACAATCAATCTGCCCCTCTTTCTAGGAATAACACAGTCGATCTGTCCCTCTTTCTGGGAATGACAATGTTGATCTCTTCCTCTTTCTGGGAGTGATACAGTCTATCTGTCCCATTTTCTGGGAGCAATACAATCAGTCTATCCCTGTTTCTGGGAGTGACACAGTCGTTCTGTCTCTCTTTCTAGTAACGACATTGTTCATCTCATTCTGGGAGTGGTATGTGTCCCATTTTTTTGGGAGTACTACAATCAATCTGTCCCTCATTCTGGGAGTGATACAGTCAATCTGTCCTGCTTTTTGGGAGTGATACAGTTGATCTGTCTCTCTTTTTGCTCCTAATGTTTTCCTTCTGTCAATATTTTGGAGGAAAAAAAAACTGATTTATGTTGAAAAAATGTACATATTTGCACTGTGGAATCCATGAAGGAAAATGTGATTTTTGTATAAGACTTTAGGTGTTGAAGGGCTCTCTTTATAGATATGTTGAGATGATCCAAATCTATCTTCCAACCATTTAGCCATTACTATCATCATGCTAAAATCATGCTAGTGTAGCAAAACTATACAGCAAAACAGAGCAAAACTATACAGATGAAGTTATAGAACACGTTTTCAAATTTGTTTGACAAAACACAGTGTAAAAACCCATTGTTCTTCGCTGATGCGCTGGGTGACTCGCAAGGCTCAACTACCAACACTGCTATGGATTTTTGTAACAGTTTTACTGCTTGACACCGAACTTGTGTTTGTGAAGAAATAACATTAATAGTGGAAAAATAAGTCTGTCTATGATGTCCACCGTGGAACAAAAATATTGGCTTCATATTTAAATGAATCACTATAATAATCACACACTTCATTTTTGTCAGCCATTCATTTAAGTAAACGCAAACTACAAAAAGTGCAAAATATTGATACTATTTATATATTTAATACTACCCAAATGTGATAAAGTATTTATATGTATAGTACTTAATTAAAGAGATTTGCTTAATTGGTTAATCCTGTAAAAATGTGGCGAATGTATTGGTTTTAAAACAATGTTTACATGTACACATATCTATCTATCTATCTATCTATCTATATCTATATATCTATATGTATATATATATATATATATATATGTATATATATATATAAATGTGCTACTAATTTAAAACGCATCCAATGAGACTGATTGTCAGTTAACTTTTTTAACTCAGAACAGCTCTTTTAGAACTAGGTCTCAATTTATTACTACTTGAAATTAATATTGTACTTAAAACTACTGGTTATTTCTAATGTGATATATATCTTTTGTAAACAAATTAATAAAGTAAATAAATTATTATAATTATTATTGTTGATGTTATTATGTTGTATCATCTTTACATATTGGTGACATCTTTACATATTGCTAATGCACCTCTCACTTCAAATAATTCACCTCTCACTTCTCACCAGTCAACAGTACACAAAAGCGCGAAACCATGTGATACTGAATTTCTGTAGTAGAAAACGTCAAAGGGCATCCTTTAAGTGTCACTCTTTATTAACATATAAACATGCATAAATCTTTCTCCTACTATCGTTTTCTTTGTATACTGCAACAGCTGTGCCGGAAAGAAACATACAAGCAACAAAGTCCACCGGCATAGCCGTACTTCCAAAAAGTTAATCCAACACATCAACTTGAAGCCTAAGTTTTAACACATTTATATTTTCGCAGAAAAGTACCGTGAAACTCAAATAAAGCATACTCCGTATGTCAGAATAATACTCATCAGAAGATCATCTCCAACTTACCTATTATAATAGCGCACGCGCTGAGTAATCCGATTTCCTTTTTAAGTGTCACTCTCTCCGGAATATGGCTATGTTTGTTATTCCCATTTTTCAGCATCATCATTTGAGGGGCCTCTGGCTCCAGTTTCGCATGGTTAGTCCTGATCCTCCTACCTCCATCCATGTCTGTAACCATCCTGGAATTCCCGATCACGGACACCGATTTGAATGGATGTAGGGTGAATGGGACGCGCATGCGCAGAGCTTGGTGGCTGCTCCGCGCGGAATGTTAACGACGGGGATCCGGAGACCATCCGCGGCACGAAGCCGCTCACCTGGAGGACGCGCGCTGATCTGCGCTGAATCCTGAATGATCCCCGTAAATGTGAAAATTCGCGAATAATATTTGGACACCCCTAACCTAAACACATATCAGCCTGAACGATAACATAAAACGTCAATTACCAACTTCCAAACAAACAGTATTGTACACTTTGCATGTCAAATTACATTGACATTTCATATCAAGAATTTTTTTGTAATATACAAACCATCAAAAATATTCCCCTCTATGTACAAAATAAATACTGTACACACTGGGAGCACAACGTTTTTGACTCATTATTAATTCAAAATTAACTACACTGAAAAGTTTAGAAGTTTAACTATGACTATTACGTACTATTACGTATTTCTGATATTTATACATTCGTAACATTACATTATTGTGTGTGATCGAAATCATCATCAGTATTGTATTTAGGTTACGTGTAGTCCGCAAGTTCCCGCTATCAGCCGGCAAACTCCAAAATATCCCCGTTTAGCTGTTCACGGACAACCGCGAATAACCGAAACCGCAAATATGAAGGGGATATACATTACTGCGGTGCGGCTTACAAAACACAAGGGATTTTATTGGAAGCTGAACTCGAAAGAAAATAAAAGAATAACACGGGGAACCACGAGGGGTCTAACGATGGCAGGTAGAAATAACAACTGACCAGGAGGGGGGGTGGTGGAAATAACACAAGGCAGGGGTAGACCCCAGACAGGATATCAGACATTGCCAGTCAATCACAGGGCACAAGGCAGGGGGAGACCCCGAACAGGATGTCAGTCTATCACAGGGCACAAGGCAGGGGTATTAAAAAAAGTGATGGTGCTAATCACTGTGTCACCTGTAGGGGGAGTCTGACATTAGTACATTTACTAAAATTTATGCTGAAACGCTGTTTTGAAAACAACATGATTCGAATTTCAACCACAGCTTGAAATTTAGTTGTTGGGTTCTATGTCATTAGACTGTGATGTCGGCCTATATGCCGCCTGCTTAGAAAATAATGGATTTCAGACATATTAATTAATTTCACAAATTATCCACAGGTTTCACATGTGCCAAAGTATAAGTTTATTTTTGTCCTTCAACCATAAGTTGAAATGGAGCTGCTTAGTTCGGTGGCTTTAGAGCATTTGGATGCCTTATGTTCCACCTGCATAGAAAACTATTGGCATGTTGGCTTATATTATTATTAATAGCATCACCAGTGTTAGCAGGCCCTGTACTGGAATGGAGCTTCAAAGTGTTGTATGTCTTCAGTAATAATTGTTAAGAAATTCCTTATTTCATTTGTGACTTTTATTTTGAAAGTGACTGTCAAAAGCCCAGGGAATGTGTAAATGCACAACAGGAGGTGGATTATTTTGCATTTTCGTAATTTATTGGATGTAGTAACTGAATAACTAACGTGTGCATGTAATTTCACAAACACACACAAATTAGTGAACGTGGGGCTTGCTTGTTTTTGTAATGTTTTAGTAGAGAAAATACAGAGAAGATCTCTGAATGTCTGGCGATTATCGAACACACTGCTAGCTTTACTCTTGTAGAGAAGCTGTCAGACTGGAGGGTTGATTGATCTAAAGTCATGCAAAAGTGAAGGAGAGATTTCCTGGAAAATATTAAAATGAAGTAACAATGAAAGTCAGGGGAAAAGTCATTTTCCATAGTTGGTTGGTTGCACTAGAACAATTCAGCTAAGGAAAATAATTAAGGAACTGATAAAAAAAAAAAATCATTGAAACCTTTTGTTCATATTTCCCTCACTAAAGCATGGCCATGTCTAGGTCAGGATCAGCACAAAGAGCTTTTTAGAGGGAAGTTGGCAGTTATAACTGAATAAATGGGAACTTTAATTAATGTGTTATGTAATAACAGAGACTAATCTAAGCTCCTCTTGTATTTTCCGTAGACATTTTAGTCTGTTCACTGTTGTTCTTTTCGAGCAAGTCGCAATTGGCCACTGTACTGTACTGTGCAAAAGTCTTAGGCAGTCAAACTAAATGATGCTTAAATGATCTTCATTCTGGTACAAAACCATAATATTATGCTATAAAAGTGTGTTAGCTTAACCATTTCAAAACCTCTCCTAAAGTCAACCTAGTATTTTGAGCAACCCATCCAATACACACAAGTATTTTTTGGCTCAAACATTAGCACACCTCATACGGTTAATCAATACCTCAGTGAAATATTTAAGGAATGTAATTAATTGGCTAATCAATCAATCAATCAATGAACCGAGTGATTGATTGGCCAGTTGATTGACAAAAAGCAAAGACAAAGATACAATACCAAACACAGGAAAAACTGGTAATATTTAAGTTAAAAAGAGGCTGGTCTCAGGTCAGCCACAAACTCATGACTGATCAGGTTTATCGTCTCAGGGCTGCACACTCATCCCACTGAGCCATGCAGCAGGCCAGGTGACAAGGCAAACACACTAGGAACCGAAGGCCAGGACAGGACAGTATAGACCCTGACAGTGTTCCTCTAGCCATCCAACAAGATCTCATTAACTTTTTGGAGAGCAGAAACTCCTGTTCATTTTTATTGTATTACTCTAAATTTGCATGTGTTCTAATGGGCAGGGGATTACTAGGTTTATCTGCAAAATAATCACTAGGATAATGATACAGTGAAATTTGGTTCAGATTCAGACTTAGACATCCCACAATATCATTTCATTTTGAATGTGTGGAGTAGGTTTAGCAGCACTGAATTAATCATATTGCCAGATCTACCCACATGAAAAAACCACATGCTTCACATAAAGCTATCAAGCATTTTTCTTATTTCAATTATATATGACAACACATTATATTTTTCTATGTTCAAGTTAATGTTTTTTCTTGTATGATTATGGCCACATTCATACCAAAAATCACACGATATGTAACATCAACACTCAAAGGAAAAGTCTATAGGAAAAATATAAAACTTTTCATGAACGTTACATTTTACCATACATGACAACATATGGCTTTAACAGGAAAAACATGTTTATGCTTGATGTTTATTAATTAAAAATGTATATTATATATTATATATACTTAGGAAAGACATGTATGATCTATTCATATCCAGTTGGTTTAATTAGACATGAGAAAATTCATGTTATGGTCTAAGAACACAAAGTGAATGCATCACCTGAAAAATGTTTACTTTTCAAAATACTCAGATATTCAAGATATTTAAAAAAAATCTATAGTTGTGTGGAACCACAGTGACTAATCATGCAAAAACTAGGTGGAGATTAGGGTTAGGAGGAGCAGATATTGAAGGGCAGGGGGGGGCATGTTGTAGACTGGTGTATGATGGTGAATTACCATTACAGAAAAATGAGATTCATTCAGGGAAAGTGGGGATCCATGACATTAAAGGTCTGACAAGTGCCTGGAATGAACTAAGGTCCCCCCTCACTCAGCCTGACATGTAGGAAGGTTCAGAAAGTAATTAGGGGAAAAGGCCGCTTCCTCAACTCCAGCAAATCATCCAGAGAAAGAAGTGAACCTCTTTGCTCTTCTAAAGGATTGCTGTGTTCCTGCATAAAAATAATTACCTAACAAAACAGACATCGTTCTTTGCACAGAGCCCACCGTTGCATAGCAACTGAACAGAGGAGGTGCACTGAAGCTTGTGTGATACCATTTAGCTTGTAGGATGAGACTTGTGGCTGTTTCCTCACTACTTTCACTTGGGGTTTTTGGGACAGCAAGACAGAAAAGTGCAATAACGATAGGCCACTTGCAGAAGTAATGGAATACACACATATGCACACATACACACACACACACACACACACAGTATGACTTTCCAAATGACAAAGGGCTGTACAATTTGAGTTATATAGAGGAAACGAGCTCTATGGAAAATTTGTCATTTTTCTCTTGAAGAGATACTGTATCAGAAGGAATTTATTTATTTACGATACTGAGATAAACTTATTCACAAGACCATGGCAAAAATCACTGTCCTTGTTAGAGAAACTTCCCAAAGGTACAACAGCAATTTCCCCCCATGATGACAAAACCCATACCTGAGGCCACTCTCCTGACATGCATTTGGTTTTATGTCACTGACTTACGGGGGGCGCCTGCAGGATTTAACCTCAGGGGACACACACATGCACTAACCTGCCTAAGTATCGCTGACACTTTTAATGTCATGGTGAATGTTCATTAGAGGAAGGCCAGAGAGTCGGCTGTTTGTGAAACTTGCCAAGATTACCAGGGCAGATTAGACATGACATAGTGTTATTGTTGTTATTATTATTATTATTATTATTATTATTATTGATGATGATGTCATTATTATTATGTGGAAAATGAAAGATCGATCTACGGGACAGAGTTAATGAATCATAAACATGTCGTGGCCGGGACTTTAAGGCCCCTTATATAGGTGTTTACTGAGACGATGAAATCAATTGTAGCAGGGATTTGTGACCCCCATGAGGGTTGAAGCATGCAAACGCTGGCATGTTGCCTATTCGGGCACATAGCTAAGAAGTAAAATAATGGGTCTGACCCCCCCCCCCCCTCCATGATTTTTTTTTTTTGTGACTGATCAGGCTCAAACTAAAGTTAGGGATTAGAACCACCCACCCCTGATTGGTGAAATCCACGGAGCACCCCCCGGTTACATCTACCAAGACAGACCTATCAGTAGGGGTTACCTGATATCTCATAATTACAGTGTTGCCAGATTGGGTGGTTTTGAATTGGATTTTATGGGTCAAAATTGCTTTGCACGGATGAACAAAATTTCAGTCAGTGGATCGTCACCCTTTTCCCCGCCTGCACCATTCCTGCAGTCCATTAATTTGCATAAGAAACCAGAATTCCAGTAGAAATTTTTCAGATATAAAACCAGTCCAGGCCAGGCCAGTTTCAGTGTTCCCTTATAGTGGCAAACCTGCTGTGCATTTTCCACTTCAGATTTACCTGGCCCAAAATGAACAAGACAACCAAATTCCTACTGAAATTCTTCAAATTCCTGCTGGAAATATTCAAATTAATTGTTCAAAATGCAATATTGCCAATCCGGGCCAGGCTGATTTCAGTGTGTGATTAAACCAATTAGAGTGTTCTTTTCAGCAAATAGTTATGACGATGCTTTAGGAACCTGTGTATCTGTTTATGGTATCAATTGGAAAAGTCCATAGAGGGCAGGAATATCAGATGGTCTCACCTTCCTTCAGATGGTTAGACCACGTAACAATGAACAGTGCACAATAATCCATCCACAGTGGGATTCCTGTTCTTCACATCATTATTCTTTCCTCCATCTGGAAAAAAAACCTGCAACCATGACCAAGATAAGCAGCTGGAAGATGTATAGATGGGTTCATGAAAAACACATTTGTTCCCACTTTCAATTAAGTGATATACTGGGAAACCACAAGTAATTCCTTGGAGTAACTGGAAATAATTCCTGTCATTTAAAAGATTCAAGATACAACAGTTTTAATTCATTTTAATGAGAAGGAAACATTTTTGTGGTTTGGAATATTTCACATTTAATCATCATAATTCATTTGCTGTGATTAAAATTTTTTGACTTTTGGAAATGTATTACTTTATAAGAAATAAACACCACACATACATATACACACACACACACACACACACACACACACGTAGGGTATACATATACTTATGGGGACCGCTCACTCATTTCAATGGGAAAAATGCTAACGCTAACTATGACAACCTTAATCCCTACCCTGCCCTAACCATAACCATAAGTA
>JAOYFF010000020.1:7480474-7515487 GCA_025773925.1 Cryptomyrus ogoouensis | reverse complement strand
AGTTACACCACACGTCATCAAGTTACTCGCAAAGTTACCCCGATAAGCCAGTTACCCCGCTTCGTAGTACAGGCCCCTGGTCAGGAGGAAATCACCACGATATAGATTCCACTTGTGCAGTTTGGTGTGTTAAAATGGGCCCCTAGAATTCCAGGTAGAAGCTGAACCACAACCTGCTATCATTGTCTTGCAGAGCAGGTGCACGTTCCATGGCAGAGACGTTGGCAGAAAGCGTACACCAAGCACACCGTCAGGCTGCATGGCACCACGCTGACACACACAATCCCCAGGGTGACCTTCTGAATAACCAGCATGTAGATCCCCAGAGGGAATGACCCAAAGTATAGAAAACCCAGCAGCCAGACCAGAATCCTTGGCATGTGTCTGCAGAGCTGGGAGGGACCATTCTGCTCCACCGGGTTATTAGAGCTGATGGAGATGGAGTCCGGGCTCTGCTCTGCATATGTGTCTGAGCTACCAATCCAGCTGGGTGAAAACTGTATGTCCATGACGGTGGTGAGAAGGCAGCTGGAGGAGTCTTGGGCCAGGCTGGAGGAGAGGCCTTGGGGGGACGAGACCACCCTCCTAGAATCTGGCGGCCAGCATTTCTCTGTGGTCGCCAGCTGGGCTATGATGTTGGAGTCATCAGGGAGGCCAGCTACCTGACAGAGTGTGATGTCGGTGTCATGGCGACAGAAAGGGCAGCGGAGGCACTGGGCAGTGCCCCCCATGCCCAGGATGCTGCTGAGGCAGCGGGCACAGAGCCTGTGCCTACAGGGCAGCACTTTGGGCCTGCGGCTCTGGGTGTTGTACCTCTGGCAGCAGATCTTACACTCCAGCTCATCGCCGACCGCCTTTGAGTGCCATTCTGCTTGAGTAGAGCTCATTTTCATCTCATGTTCTGTTTTAAAAGATGGAAAGATGTCAATCAGACACCGTACATATATGGCAAGTTTGCTTTAAAATCATTGTGGTTTAATATAGTATAATGTTACAGTGGTGATGTATACAACAGACATTTAAGCAGAACTGTAACGGAAGACACCGTTGTAGAAGAAGGCCTTAGGTTGTTGTTTCCTGATAAAATAAGTTTTCAGGTTGGGTGAAGCGTGGAGCGAACTGCCTCCACACAACAACCTAACCCTGAACATTAAAGCTGATTAGTAATTCTGTGTAGAGTCTACGCTGTAGGTAGCCAACATCCCTGCGCCGTAGCCTGACGCCTGTTGTTGCATTTCTGGGGAGATGCGTGTCAGGCTACGGCGTAGATTTTGCACAGAAATATGAATCAGACTTTAGCATCCACCCTTAACAACAACGTAACCCTGACCCACACTAAGCAACAACCTGATCCTGTGCGGGGTGGTATTCCATCAATCTTGATAAATGAAAATCCCATCTTATTTCAATAAGTCTTGCTATATTAAGTCACGGTTCAGTACCACTACTGGGGCTTATCATATCCCGCTCAGTAAATATGGTACTTTGCGCTTCTGGGGCCTGTGTCATGAAGCAGAATTTCTTGCTTAGTCAGACATTTTGATAGATTTGAAATTATCATTAATATGATTAATGTGGCTACATTCTAATTTGATTATTTGTTAATGTTTGCCGTGCTTTGATGTGTACAATAAAGAAAACGTATAAGGAATAAACCTGTATGTCAGCACATAGTAAAGTTCTGATAACGTAGCTGGTGCTACTGTATTTCCTAATGAAGTCTGTCATTAAGGTTATTGGCTAAAGATCAAAGACAAACACGGCTGCTGAGAGAAGCAGACAGACTGGAATTTTGTTCACTGGTTAAAGGCCCTGCAAAGAACAAAGGAGCTCTGTTTGGTTTCCTTGGTGAGATAAAGCAGCGTACTTTCAGTATACCTACTCTTCTGCACTATTCTGCTTACTCTTGATTATTAACACTAACATGTGTTATGTAAAGAGATTGAATAGATCCTTTGTAGTCACTAAGCACTTAAGTGTCCTTTCACAAGGTTGCACTGATAGAAGATTTGTGGTCTTAAAACTCAGTGCAAAGTAGAGGGTTTTGGTGTAGTTATTAAGGAGCTCATTCTCTGTGGGTACAAAGTTTGCTAATTTACCTCATTGTCTTATCTAATTATATTAATTGTAAGAGGTTTGTGGTGATGCTGCAATTTGAAGAGTTTGACCTAAATGCCTTCCTGAACAGCACAAGCCGCTTATATCTCTAGGGTCCCGTAGCTTGAGTACTTTGGTTGAAAGAATATACATCAGAATCAGAATACTTTATTAATCCCGGGGGATTTGGTTTTTTTACACTTGCTCCAGCCAAGAAGTATGATGAGAACAGGGAATTAAGCAGGCATGCAGTAACAATAAAATAAATAATAAAATTGATAAATAGTAGATAAATAGATCATTTTGAACAAGGTATATAAAAGTGTGTGCAGTTTGCCTCAGAAGCTATAGATGTGCAAGCATTGTGCTTAACATTACCATTAATAGCAGCGTATTTATTTTACAATTAATTATTGCACAGTTATTTCACAGTGGTCATATTGGTCATTATATTGCGCAATTATAATATTCATGTAATGCGTGTTGATGGATTTGCATAAGTTATTGTTTCAGTGTACTAACAAGAATAAACCAGTCTACTGACAATGAGTGACAGACACTGAGGGAGGAGTCGCTTTAAACAATATTACAATTGTACTGTCAAATTACGCAGGATATCAAGTTATAACGTTCTTCATTATTCATACTGCTCCAGTACTAACCCTGTACATTAGATATTTCTAGAAAGTAGACAGTGAAGCAGCTGACTTTACTTCCTGAGAGGATGTTAAACCTGATTGAATAGCTCACCTCTAATTCCAGCTGAGGAGTATGTGTAGGAGGATACAGGCTGACCCCCTGCCCTTCTAGGTGTCGCTGACTGAGGGGCCACTTTCAGCTTCACGTGTTAAGCTGTCTGAGGGCTCATTTGTGACACGGTAACCTAGCAACATAAGGGAGGCTGAAATGTCCTGATGACTGAATGGGAGGAGCAGCGATACCATGAGGAGGTGATTGTATCTCCCCACAAAGGAGCCCCCAACACAGCCAGCATGCAGCTGGAGGGGCTACTGTAATGTTACATTATGTAATAACAGAATGTAACAAATTGAATGATGACAATAATGTCACAGATACTCTGGTACGGAGAGGGGAAGCAAGCAGGGAGTCGGGTGAAGACGATGTTCATGCTGAATAAACACACGTCAAAGACATGCACTTAAATACACTGGACTTATTAAACACAGCTAGAAACAACTGAAAACATGGGGATTCCACACAGGGTAGATGAGGGGGCGTGGCACACAGGAGGATCGGCACGATCGGGGCATGACAAATACGGTAATGTTACCATATAAAATTGTAATATAATATAAATTTGTGATATTTTGTCGAGTTATTGCGTAATGCGGCATTATTACATAATACGTTTTAACAGCTACCTGTGGGAGTTTAATTGGGTGACAGAATGGGGGAATAACAGCTCCTGTTATGAGCAGAGACAGCTCTTCACCTGGGACACTACCAGGGTGGGTGATAATAAACGTAAAGGTGTTCGTGCCCTCACGTATGTCCTCATGGTATGGCTGAGGAATATGTCACACATTAAAGCTGGTCTTTTTCCTATACTGATCACAAGAGCAGTGCAGCACGGTGGTGCAGTGGTTCGCACTAATGCCTCACACCTGTAGGACCAAGGGTCGAGTGCCATGGTTCTATGTGTGGAGTTTGCATACATGTTCTCCCCATGCTGTCTGGTGGTTTCCTCTGCATACAGTGCTTTCTCTCCCCCCTCCACAATGCAAAATTATGCTGAGGTTTATTGGAATTGCCAAATTGTGTGTGTTTGTTCTGAAATGGGTTAGCACCCCACCCTGGGTTGTTCCCTGCCTTGTGCCTATAGGCTCTGGACCCCCCTGAATAGGATAAGGGGTTGCAGAAAACTGATGAATGAAACATAGGAGCTAGCAGTTAGCTTTGGCCCTTCGTCCAAGCCTTTAGGAGAGCAAAGTTTGGCTGTTGCCATGAACTCCCCCCCATCAGCAGCGCTGGAGCATTTTGGGGGTTAAGAGTACTTCTGCCTAGCATGGGATTCAACCTAAAAAACAACCAGGCATTTAACAAATAGTTCCCTACAGTATCTTCTTCTCTGTGCAGCAGGTGACGTTGGTAACAGTGAAATCAGTCCATTGAGTTAATGATCATTTGTCTCCTAGTATGAGATGACAGTATAACTATATCTCGTATAATCTTGCTCTAAAAAGTAGCTTAATTATTACTTCTAGCAACCACAATCAACATTTAACGCAGGACACCAAGCCAGAGTGAGAGAGTACAGTTCCCTTAGTGCATGTTGCTTTCACAGCGGGAACAAGTTTTAGTATCGAGAGATCCGACGAGATACAGCAAACACCGCCGACTGAAACTCCCGCCAAAAAGAGTCCTGGGGAAGAAGCACGACGGCACCAGAAGCAGGTGACTGCTGACTGGGACATAAGCTCGGTGGGGTGGGAACTGAACACTGAAAAAAACAGGGTGGGAAACTACTGGGTGCAGACTAAGGTACCCTGCAGAGGGTTGGCAGCTCTGGCACTGCCAGTGGCCCCTCAGCTGCACACTGGTCTCCTGCAAACTTCACAAGCCTCAAGAGATAAACTGTCACTTTCCCAACCTCACACACGAGTATCCAGGGGCATAATGTTCTGCTGTCACTGCATGATAAGCATAACGTGAAGCTATGCAAGGGGGTTATCATGCTGAAATCTTTAACTTCCTAGTATTTTCACTGTGAAACAGAAGATGCTTACAGTGCCGTGTTACGCTGCGTCCTCTGCCAGACTGCCCACGTCACGTTTGCAGTGTGTACTTTTATACTGAATTGACTAAATCTCAGGTAAATCAGTGTACATTTTGTTGATGAAAACTATGACGAAAAGTATTCAGCAACAAAAAAAACTTATTGGCCAAAACAAGATGATCAAAAAAATCATTTATAATGCCAAGAACTGTGACAAAATATACTGACATTGTTGTCAACGAATAAAAACAAGAGCAAAAGAGACTAATTTGAAACTGATCCAATCAGAAGTAGCAAGTGTCGCGCATGATTGGATAATGTTGGTCTAACCACTTTCAAGCGTGTAAACGATGCAGTTCTGTCTCAAAGGTCCCTCTGTAAACTTGTTATGTCTGTGCTAGGCTTGAGTGACTTTTATCGTGGGGGACCGTATAATCTCTGGATGGTATGACGGTATGAATTATTACCCGCCCAAGATCGGTCTGTGCTACAGTCGGTTTTAGGTAGGAAAAAAAACATACTGACATTATCTATAAAGTTCAAATTTAATGTGAAAGAAAACAAGGCTCAGTGTAAGACATATGGAGCAGTAGTTACAAGTACAAACATCACAAACCGGAAGCGCAATTAAATGAATACAAACAAATGGTTTATTTTTCTTTTGTGTTTGAAAAGTTCACTCATGAACTGAACTAGGTACAGAAATAAGCACAAGGCAGTCGGTTTTCACTCGTCAGATATTTGCTTACATTTTTGAGAGAGGACAGTTAAATTTCTATGCGCTGGTGTTTTTTCTTTTAAGTTGAATGAAGATTTGCCATATGCAACTATGTTGTTTATGACTAAATCCTGATTTTATTTATATTTCATTTAATGATAAATAAAATTCATATACAGCGATTTTTGAATTATTCACATTACAACCTTTACAATTCCCTGCATCTTTAAAGACTGCATGTTCAAACCTAATGTCCTGCCATAATAACAGCTTTACAGATGTTTCATTCAGGAATATAGAGGGGGGTAGAATCCTGAAAGAAATATGAAAATGATGTATTAGGCTGTGGCTAAATCAATTAGTTTCAATGACTGCATGTACTGTAGATTCAGCCAAGTAAATCTAAAGCAGGTTTAATCGACTAAGTACTGTGTTTTCTTCGACTAAAACTAAGAGAAAAAAACTTAAAAAATCACAATTAAAAGATAACTAAAATTAAATTGCATTTTTGTTAAAAGACTAAGACTAAAACTAAATCAAAATACACTGTAAAACGTACACTGGGGTAAATACTGTACAGTGTCAGTGCTGGGTTAGGTGCACTTTCTTTGATCTTGCTGAAGTCCATGGTGAGCTTTGGGGCGAAGTCCATGGAAAGGTGGGAGCACTGGGTTAAGTGCTGGTCCGCCCTCACTTCTGGAGACGCTTACGTTCCTGACGCTGATCAGCATGGGGAAAGATGCCAGTCAGAAGAGGAGGAGAGATGCCAGCGACACAGGGGCCCCGGATGGATGCCACCAAACTCTGGATGCTGAGGACAGAGTGTGTGGGCCTGCGCTGCACAGAGATGTAAGTACAGCAGCTTGGGAAGGACCTGCTGAGTTTTTACTTCCTTATAACAGTTAGTGCGTCATATAATCTCTTACTGAGTCTCAAGTTCATCTGCACTCCAGGAATCCTGGGCCGTTATAAAGTGAAGTCATGAACAAAAGTGATCTTTGCCTCAGCTTTGCTGATCACGTGTCTTAATCCATCATGTCAGGTACCCACTGTTATCTGTATTTCAAATGTCTCTCATGTTAGAAATAGTTATACTATACTGTACAAGGTGATGCTGGCCATGATTGCAAAGGGCTGAATCCATCACAGGGCACGGGGCTGGGTACACCCTGGATGGGATGCCAGTCCATCACAGGGCACGGGGCTGGGTACACCCTGGATGGGATGCCCGTCTATCACAGGGCACGGGGCTGGGTACACCCTAGATGGGATGCCAGTCTATCACAGGGCACGAGGCTGGGTAGACCCTGGATGGGATGCCAGTTTATCACAGGGCATGGGGCTTCATACACCCTGGACGGGAGGCCAGTCCATCACAGGGCACAGAGCTGGGTACATCCTCCATGGGATGCCAGTCCATCACAGGACACAGTGCTGGGGTATTCTTCGGACAGGATGCCTAATTTGGCAACATGTGAATATGTAAGCATCATCCATGAATACAGAAGCTGGTTAAAATTAAACAAGCTGGTAAACTGTCTCCTTGGACTGGATTTACCACAGCATTATGCTGCTATCACTGCGTTTGCTCCAACAGGTTGGGCTCTTCAGTGGAATCTGCCTGATTGTGGGCAGTATGATCGGTTCAGGCATCTTCATGTCCCCGAGAGCCGTGCTGGAGCACACTGGCGCCGTGGGGCCATGCTTAACTGTTTGGGCTGCAGGTGGCGTTCTGTCCACACTGGGTGAGCAGAGCTAGTGAGGCGCAATGCATGCTGGGAATAGCAGAGCTGAGTGAAAACACAGACACTGATCAGCTAACTATGCATGTGTCTAGGAGCTCTTTGCTATGCAGAACTCGGCACCATGATCAGGCAGTCCGGGGCGGAGTACTCCTACCTGCTGGAGGCCTTTGGGCCCCTCACTGCCTACCTGTTCTCCTGGATGTCCATCGTCGTCCTGAGGCCTGCGTCAGCGGCGGTCAGTGCTCTCACTATTGGAGAATATGCTGCGGCACCGTTCTATCAAGGATGCAGCCCTCCAGTGCTGGTCGTCAAGAGTCTGTCTGCTGTCTCCATCTGTAATTATTCTCATATAGTATCTTTCACAAACAGTCACCCCAAGGCACTTGATAAGCATGTGTGGCGATCTATTAGTGCATCATGAGGCCTCCAGCCCTACAGTAATGCAGCTCTTTGCTACCTGCTGTAATACGTGCTGTCTGCTACCTGTCCTAGTGCTGATCCTCCTGGTAAATTGCCAGAGTGTGAAGCTGGCCAGCTACGTGCAGAACTTCTTCACTGTGGCCAAGCTCTTCATCATTTTTGTCATCGCAGTGGCTGGGATTGTCCTGCTGGCACAGGGTACCATCAGTTGAAACCACATGTATACATATACGGTTTTGGTAATTTATATTAACAGCATTATCCCAGTAATATAATTATGCGTTGTATCACATTGGTCAATATTCTTGGTCAGTTTAAAGCTTTAGCTTTTTAATGAATTTTTAAGGACATGTATGACTTGTATGACTTATTGCTAGAGAATTTTGTTTTTTCATGCAGGAAACACACAAAACCTTACAAATGCATTTGAAGGTGCATCATTGTTACCTGGGAACCTTGGCTTGGCCTTTTACAACAGCCTCTGGGCTTATGATGGCTGGTGAGTCAGAGTTTCTCTCATTAATCAAGGCTCTAGTGCTGACTTTATTGTTTTCTATCTCATAGTATGTTTAATTTAGCCAATAAATACAGTCCTTGTATGTTTCACTGTTGTGACTTTTTTTCATCTCTCTGAAAGGAATCAACTAAATTGCATAACAGAAGAGCTCAAAAATCCTTCTGGGTACATGAACCTTCCAGATAGAATATCCTATGACCTTTTCATGACCGGCATACAGTATCAATCAAAAGTTTGGATGCACTTACCTAAAGAAAGGTTTATTTGTACTATTCTCTACGTTTCAGAATAATTATGAAGACATCATAACTATAAAATAACACTTATGGAATTATGCACTGACCAAAAAAAGGATTAAAAAACATATATGCAGCCGTGGAAAAAAAGAGACCATCAAATATTTTTTTTAAATATGCGTTTGTAAATCCTGGTTTAATCCTGGATCTGCCGGCCAGAAGGCTACGCTGAGCAGCAGGTTGCTTCCATGTTCAAAATTTCTAAGACAGCAGTACACAAGAATAAGGTGAAGCAGGAGACACTGGGAATGACCAGAAACCAGCCAGGTAAAGGGAGGAAGCCACTTTCGAATACTAGGGGTGACAGTTAACTTATACGACAGTTTCCCATAAATCGTAGGATGACATCAAATGTACAATAGGAATGGGAAACATTAAGTGCAGGTGTGAAGTGCACCACTAGGACAGTTTGTATCAGGCTCCTAGAAGCAGGACTGAAGACCCATAAAGCAAGGAAGCAGCCCTTCATTAATGAGAAACAGGGAAGAACCAGGCTGCAGTTTGCAAAAATAAAAAAATATATATTTTTTTTTTGTCACAGACACACACTCATAAATTGAGAAATGAATGACATTAAAAATTGTGCTGTGGCCTCTTAATTTCTTCCATGGCTGTATATATAATTTGTTGGGAAGGGGGACAGCTCTGTGGGTTAGGACTCAGAAGGTTGATGGTTCAAATCATGTGGTCACAGAGTGATTTCCAGCTGTCCTGATGGACAGGTCCCTCATATGCTGAACACTTATCGGTCAGTTTTGGTTCACTTTCTGGTCAAACTCTTCCTGAACCATCTCCACTCTGTTTAGGTTAGGCGGCCTAGTCTTGTAATGTGACCCTATCACTCTCCTTTGCAGGCGGCTTGGTATGTCCAAACTTTTGACTGGTACTGTACGTTATACAAAAATGTCATGAGCCAGTAGAACATGCTGCCCGGGGAGGGGGAATTTATGATGGTTAATACATGTGCTGTCCATGTAGGAACCTGCCGCTGGCCATCTTCATCGGAATCCCGCTCGTCTCTGTCTGTTACATCCTGGTGAACATAGCGTACCTCACCGTCATGACTCCCACGGAGATACTGCAATCTCCGGCGGTGGCTGTGGTGAGCGTGTAACCATGGAGATGCCACATGGTTACTTTCCGCAACAAGGACTTCATAAAACCAGTACTGAAACCTTCATTATAGAGCATTATACTCACAAGCACTGATATGTAGATTCAAGATTTTATTTGTGACATGCACAATTATACTGGTAGTTCCAGTGAAATGAAACTCTAGCTTGCTCTTGTTATAGTGAAGTAAAATTGAGTTGGGGGAGAGTAGAAGTAGTAGGCTAAAAACAAAAGCTAAATAGAAGATAAATGAAAAGGTATTTATAAGAGACAGCAGGCAGATGGCAGTATATACAGTGTGGATGGTAGCCAGTGTATGGATGACAGTACAGTGTATATACAGTGTGCATAGTAGGCGGTGTTCAGATGGCAGTATGTACAGTGTGCATGGTAGGCAGTGTGTGAAAGATAATATGTACAGTATGTGAGGTATGTAGTGTGTATGGTAGGCAGTGTGAAATGGTAGTAAATACTGTATGTGGTAGTCAGGGTGCAAATGGCAACATAAAGTTTGCATGATGTGGAAATTTGCAATGAAGTATAGGATATCTTTGCACATTGAGAGTGCTAGCGTTGGCATTCACATGATACAGTCAAATAAACAATTAAAGGTACAGTAAGCATTTAGAGAATGCCATGTATGTTGTAGAATGAAATAGTCCACATATTCCTTGATTAAATCCTCTACCCACAGTGATCTTACTCCATAAAATCCTTTGCAATTCAGTGTCAGCATGTAAGGTACCACATGACTTAATTAAACTTGTTTCCTATATTCATATATATTATGCTCTGAATTCCTAAGACTTTTGGTGACAGAGTCCTGTACCCATTTTCATGGATCGTCCCTCTGTTTGTGGTCTTAACTTCTTTTGGAGCTGCCAATGGTTACGGTTTAACTGGTGGACGGTAAGGAGCTTTCAAAAAGCCTTATTTCAACATGTTAAACTTGAGAAAAGATTTCAGGCACATGGTTCAATTTTAGAAGTGAAGACATTCTCTGACATCTGGCCTGTTGACCACATGGCCACTCTCTGACGCAGGCTGACCTACAGAGCAGGCAGAGAAGGTCACATGGTGAAGATATTATCCTTCATCAGTCTCAAGCATCACACTCCATCTCCTGGTGTCATCTTCAATGTAAGTGTTGCCCTGTTTCTATGCTGATGTGACCACAGTGACGTGGAAATGGGTGAATTGCATGACCATCTGACCTCACCATGTTCTTGACTTCAAGGGAATTCTGTCGATGTTCTACATACTCCCAGCAGACATCGATAGCTTGATTAACTACTGTAGCTTTGCTCAGTGGGCCTTTTATGGACTGACTGCTTCAGCTCTCATCATTATGAGATTTACCAGGAAAGACATGAAGAGACCATTCAGGGTAAGGCTGAAAGCAAAATATGTCATGAACAGACTGGAGCTGCCAGACAGTTCCATCACTCATTTCTGAATAATGCACAACTGATTTTGTCATACTCAGGTACCACTGGTTATTCCAGCTGTCTTGATTCTGATGTGTGGGTACCTGGTGCTGGCTCCCATTCTGGAAAAACCCCAGTGGGAGTATTTCTACTGCATTGCCTTTGCCCTGAGTGGACTGATACTTTACTTCCCATTTGTTCGCTGCAAATTAAGATGCTTGAAAAAGGTCATGAGTAAGTCATCAAAGTACACGATGACCCTGAAATTGTTTTCAGAATAAAAACATCTTCCACTCATCTCATGTTGACCACATCATTTCCACATTCAATGTTCTGCCACGAACATAAGTAGGTCCATGATCACATAGTCCCAACCAAGATCAAAATCGAGAAAATTTCAAAGAGGTTAAGAGGAAATACACTGGATAGCTCATTGAACAAGTTTAGCATTGGCAACCTTTGTGAATTTGCAATGTATATTTCAGCCAGCATCTCGCCTGTGTTCTGACCCTGCAGGACCACTCACCATACATCTCCAGCTGCTAATGGAGGTGGTTCCAGCAGAGGCAGCTGAGTGACAGTGGAAAGTGAACCTTCATATACGCAATATACATAAATGTCACGATATGCGAATAAAAGCAATGTGACACAAACAAGCTGTGTCATTGGCAGTGGGGTCAAATCCACTCTCAGCTGCCATTCATTTATTTCATTGCTCTAATTATGACCAGTTAACCATTCATCCAGGTCCTGGTCCAGCACTTCATCTTACAAACATGAAGATCTCCTATATGCCTGAAACCTATCTTTCCCCCCAGAATGCTAAGCTTTTCCTATCACTCGTCCCTTCAGACTAACTACTGTCAAAACACTGTATGATAATAAATAATATTAACCGTAACACCAACACCACACCTATGGATAGTTATCCTAAGTGCTGTCAGTATCACTGCCATATAGAATAGGCATACAGATTACTAAATAAATTCATCCCATATTTTTATTGCATAATATTCTGTTTTTCATTATGAAATATGTGTACTCACGCTAGATTTAGCGGGCAGCGTATGGCTCATTGGGTTAAGCCTCAGTGCCTGTGATCTGAAGGTCACTGTGGGCTCTTGAGCTAGGCCCTCAGCCCCCAGCCCCCTGGGCACTGTTATGGGTGGCTACCTTTCTGCTTGATCTCACCTATGGAGAGCAAATTGGGGTAGGCAAAAAAAAACAAAAGTTCCCCACGGGGATCAATAGGGTATAATCTTTTCAATGTACTCATTTCCACTGTGTACTGTAGTGATAAGCCCGGTGTTCTGACGAGTTAAGCTACTTTGTCGAGTTAGGCTACCATAACGCTAATCGATAGCCCTAACCATAACCCTAACCCCAAATCCTAAAACCTAACCCTAATCTCAAGACCGTGGAACTGCACATGCGCAGAAAGGCTCGGTAACACGTCTCCGTAGGTAGCATTGGTCGATAGAACACCGGGTTAATGCAGCTTTCGTTAAGTGAAACCGTGATAAACGTCTTCAAAATGTGCAAACGCAATTTAATATTTCTGTTGCACATTTACATTGACAGAACTACATCTTTTCCCCCTTGGAATAGAAGCAAAGAGCGGTGCGCGCTCCCGACAGGGGGTGCATTTCACGGCAAGGGTGCAGAATTCCACACAACACCGGCACCCACCCGGCCCATTATGAGAGACAATCAGCACCACCTGACCAGCAGAAATATGAAATGATCAACCATTTGAACCCAACCCGACACACACACCGCTAACATTCTCGAAAGCGTCTATATTACTGAGTAAGAACAAGTGATTTCTTATTTATTTCTTATTTGGTGGCACAGGAGGTAGTGCTATCGTTCAGCAACTGGAAGGTTGCAGGTTTGAGTCCTGGTTTCTCCTGTCCCCATCAAAGTGTCCTTGAGCAAAACACTAAACTCCAAATTGCTCCCGGTGTGCAGGTTGGCACATTTGGCCTTGCATGGCAGCCTCCGCCACCGGTGTGTGGATGGGTGAATGTGAGGCATAAACTGTAAAGCGCTTTGAGTACTCGTAGGAGTAGAAAAGCGCTATATAAATGCAGTCCATTTACCATTCAAAAAGGACAGGCACTAGTGAAACACGCGTACTGCCTATGACCAAGCGCACAGAATTTGGTCGCAAAATAGAATGCTACGGCAACCCACAACCACCAGTTGTATTCGTGATCTTCACATTTTAAATTATTGACATTTTAGGTCTGCTTCTGTTTTTAGTATTGAAACACACACCTTAATTTAAATAAAACCGCACTGCGATATATACGTAAACCGCCGATTTTCTAAGTGGCCAAAACCCCAACTCTCGTCATATATCGAATGACGGAAGCTGAAAAATATTATAGGTTTGGAACTAGAAATTCACAAAGCAAGAGAAAGAGGATATACAACAGATTTTTGTTCGCAGCTGTCCATTCTTTGCTGTAACGCTTGAACATCATGTTCTAAGTTAAGGATTCTTTTAGGCTATTCGGTTTTTATTTATTTCGGAGCATATCGAATGACGGGCGCATTTCTGCACTAACGGACGCTGAAGATGTATGTCCCGAAATGCGCCCGTCATTCGATATAGTTTTTTTCTTTAACCTTTATTTAATTCGCACAGAAAGATCCAGCTGAGTTTAAGTTGAGCGCGCCTGTTCCCCGGACAGGTGGACTATACTAATCACAGCTTTTGCAAGGAAATCGGAGAGCCTAAAACGTAAAGCCTGTTATACTCTACGTGCCCCTAAGTTCTTTATAATTTAGTCGTAACGCTGCCTTTGTTACAGACCGCATCCGCCTGCACCCGCGATGTCTCCAGGTAAGCTGCCCCTAACCCGCCCAGACCGCGTTTTACGGGCCGGCCCGCGCATCACTAATGTAATAATGGCACTTTGTCAGTCGTACACTCTGTGTTATACGTACATAGAAGCTGTATGCACCAGAAATTCACCAAAGATCGATAAAGTTCATCTAACCATAAGAAACTGTTCAATTTCGGGGGGGGGCCTGACTCCCTTCTTCCGGGTACTCTGGTTCCCCCCAGTCCAAAAAAATGATGAGGCTGATTGGATTTTGCAAATCACCCGTAGGTGTACTTGTGTGACTGTGCACTGCGACGGGTTGGCCCCCCATCCTGGGTTGTTCCCTGCCTTGCGCCCGTAGCTTCCGGGATCGGCTCCGGACCCCGTGACCCTAAATAGGATAAGCGGTTTTTGAAAATGGATGGATGGATGGACGGATGGTTGAAGTCGGAGGGAGGTCCTGTGGGCCGCCAGTCAGCGGAAGACAGGTTTATGGGCGTTAGCGGACACCTTGGTATGTTGCACCTATTAAAACATTTTAGTGACTCTTTTTCCAAATGTATTTCTTACTGTTTATTTTTATATGTATTATTTCTGTACGGAAAGGTTGAATCAGATGCGCTGCAGCGTTATATATTTGCAAACTCGTTGGCTCTACTGCGGCTGCTTTGGAGCCTCCAGTGGAAGAAACCGTTAAAAATTACAGTTTTAAATGGCCAGTTCACCGCAAAACTGAAAAAGATGTGTTTTAGAGGGGCTTTTGTGCCTCTAGGTTGTTCTGCTGAGAGTTGTCTATTTTTGGAGATGTCGGCCTTAAAAAGGTCAGGCTTCTCTGGAATATATTGGGTAGGAGTGAATAGCATTCTTTATGTGGTGATTAAAGCGTCAGAAAATACATTTGAAAAATTCAGCAGCAATGTCTCTTACTTGAAATCATGACCCAGTCACTCAAGCTAATGCACAGACTTCGTAGTGAGCTGTTTAATGTAGGGACTATTTTCTGCTACCGAACGCCACACATCAATCGTATCACTGCGCAGAAGAATCGAGCACCCCGGCGATTTCATTGTAGTGCCGGAAAGTTCGGGTCAGTTTACAGAACCGATTCGAACTGTCCGTTTAAACGAATCGAACTTTAGATTCATAAACCAACACCGAAGCCACAACATACAGAATACAACAAATGCTGTTCGTAACGGCTGTTGGGATCGGCACATTTACTAACCGGTTCTTTTAAATCTGAAAACCGGTTAGACCGATTCACTGAAAAGAACCGGTTCAAAAGAACGATTCGTTCACGAATCGGACATCACAGTTCTACGACGGGTGTGTGGAATTCGGTAGATGAACATTTTCAGTTTTTAACTGCCGGTGCGTACGAATGTGTAACGATAGGTAAGTCGGGGGACCTTATCATGTAAGTTACGCAGCTTGGTGTGCATTTATCTGTGTGTGCAGGGGTGTAGACTCTGGGCAGGAATGCCTACACCACAGTATTTTATTTGGATTCAGTCAATCCAATAAAAACTTAAAATAAATCGGTCTAATCCCCCAATATCAAACTCTCCTACATCTTTGTATGTGTATATCTGTTTGTGTATCAGTCTGTATGTACATCAGTGAGCCAAAACATTATACCTACCCCTATAAGAAGTAAGTAATGTTGACTATCTAGTAAAAATTGTGCGTGTTGAGGTCTCGGATGTGTGTGTGTGTGTGTATATAGAGAGTGTATAAATCCCTTGAGATGCATCCACTAACTTTGAGCTTTGGGCTTCAGGCAGCATGGAAGCAGGCGGCCCACTGCTGGAAATTGACATTTTAAAGGTATGTGTGAAACGCTACTGTCTGACGGTAACACACTTGATCTTTGCTTAGCTACATCCAATCACAGGCTCCTGGGCTCCTCTCATCTGCCTTTTGCTCATGTAGATCGAGGACCCTAGCTGCTTCTGGGGCAGGATTGTCAAAGGTGCTGGTGTGTGTGTAGAAGACCAGGAATATCAGAAGCTGCAGGTCAAAATGAACCTCTTCTACCATGAGGTCAACCTGGATGTTCAAAAACTAAAACCTCCATTGCTGGAGGAAGGCCAGGTACTGTACTAACAGGAGTCTTGGCCGGTGCCTGGACCCTGCTACCTTCAGGTGTTTTTTTAGAATAATAAATTACAGCACGGTTCTGCTTGGACACTGCTCTGCAGTTAGATACAAGCTCTGTGGGCCTGGACAGGCCTGGTCATTCATTGAGTTGTCCCTCTCTCACTTACTTCTTTACCAGGTAGTTCTTGCACATTATGCGTTTCTCTTGGGTTGTCATGTTGCTGAGAAATGGATTCCTTAATCATTTGTAAGCCTTCAGTGTGTGCTGTCATAGCCATGCTATTTGATATCACCTTGAATTTTGGAAAAATCTCCAGCTCATCCACCAACAAAGCAAACCCATACCAAGTCTCTGCCTCTTACACGCTCACCCACTCTGTGCCGTTTAGATATTTTACATTCTGACTCATTAGTGCATAAGGTCGCTTCTGCTCTTGTTAATAGGCATGCAAATACTTTTTTGAAGCACAGATAATGTGCAACTGTTTATTTTGGAGTTGAAGGCTGCTTGCAGTTTGCCGACTGATTTGCTTTACTGGGAGTCTTTACATTTCCAATTTTGTGATCATTCTGATGTGTCCCACACTGCCCTACCCTCTTCTGTCCTGCCCCACCTCGTCTTGTTCTTTCCTGCCCTGCCCCACCCTGTCGTGCTCTGCCCCCTACCCGCCCCACCCTGTCCTGTCCTGCCATCTCTTGCCATGTCCTGTCCTGTCCCGTCCTACCCCGTCCTGCTCTACACTGTCCTGCCCCATCCTACTCTGTCCTGTTCTGCACTCTCCTGTCCCCCAGGTGTGTGTCGTCTATTCCCCCGCCATGAGGAGCTGGTGTAGGGCTGTTATGGAGTCCCTCTTCCTGAGCACTGCTGGCTCCCAGGTCTTGTGTTTTCTGCTGGACCACGCCGAGCACGTTATTGTCGACTCTGACAGGCATGTAACAGGAAGCCTTTTACTTGGCAAATAAGGATTAAATCCTCACGCAGGGTATAGTCAGATGCAGATTTACAGAATTACAGAAGAATGAGTGCCTCTCTTTCTCCATACATTCATTTTCTCGTGATATTATTTTGGTACACGTTTAGACAACACCTTAGAGTTTCTCCTTCTTTTCCACAGCATTCGAGCTCCTCTGGAAAAGTTTCTCCTGCTGCCGTTCTGGGTGAGGCGCTTCCAGCTGGCTGGCATCTACCCCCTGACTCTGGAGGTGTCTGCCTGCCTGCAGAAAGCCACACTAAAGTAGGTGATGGAGTCTATTGTTCTCCACCGTGTTTAAATGTGTGGAATCGGATGCTTCTTCATTGCTGTCCCTTTGCCCCCTCAGACGTGCCGCGTGCTGGGACCGCTCTGCCACACGCTACCTGCATGAGCTCATTCAAGGTATACCTGGTTCAGCTTTTATTTAACCAGAATCTCAGGCCTTTTAATGTTCCCTCTAAACTGAACCTCTTTAAATGCTGTTTCCGGCAGCTTCTACCCTGAAGGAGGCTGTTGTCTGTGGTCAGAATGCGGAGTCCACTGCTGTCCAGCTTTATCTCACTATCAGGGACATAAAGGTGCTAAAATCTCGATGCATCACTGGCTTTGCAGCATCATGGCCGTGGAAATGCCTACTCTTCACATGCCTTCTTCACTTTGTGCTAATTCCTGTAGTATATGATAGGTTAAACAATTTTGGGGAATTTCAGATATTTTTTACTTTAAAGCTGTCAGGCCATCAGTTCTTATCTCTCCTTGCAGATCTGCGTAAATGACGAATTTGTGACAAAGAGGTTTGCGTGTTTCTCAAGCGCGAGGCCAGAGCAGAGCTTGCAGGACTATGGTGCCGATGCGCTCCTGCTAGCCTCCAACACGCTCGCTTCTGGCAAGTCTCCTTTGCGTGTGCAAAATGACGACATGGATGTCCAGTCCGGTAAAGACTCATGGGGTCTCTACAGTGTTGCCTTTGATGTTTTTGTATCGGGTCTTGAAAAATCCTTTTGCTTGACTGTGCTATGTAATAAATGTTTGTATTTTCAATCTAGGGACAAGCCAGAATGCGGAGATCACATGTGAGGAAAAAGATGGGGTTGATTTTTGGTCAGGGGGTAATGGACAGAAGGTTCCAGAAAACCACGTTCTCCACCTCTCCCCTGAGGGGGTACAGGTTACTGCGGTAGGGCTTACAGAATAGAATATCTTTACTGTCTTTGTGCATGTACAACCAAACTCTGTGTGCGTTCTCCACCAATACTACATAATTGTTGTAACGATACTAAAATTACAACTTCGATACTGAAACCACTTTAAGTATCATGATACTGCAACAAAAGCAATGCAGAAAAAGTTCAATATTGTTCATCGTAAATTATACATTTATGTCACTGATTTTCAGGATACGTTTATTTCAAATGCTTTTAAATTGATATATATATATAAATGAAACCTCACTCCACTCCAACACATACCCTAATATTGCCAAATATCATATCATGATCGCTCTGATTCATTCAGTTACAAGGAGAATGATAGTATGTTCTATAAAATTCATAAAGCGTGTATCTGCCCCTGATTGTAATGCACTTCCGCCTTATCATTTTTAAAATGCGTGTGAGGGGGTAGAGTACTGCGTGTAAGGAGAGAATTGGGGGGATAGGAGGATCATTATGGATGCAATTCATTATATGGATTTTGACATGGCACTGTGCTGACATTGGGGGGAGGGGTTGAATGGGCAAAACTGTAAAACATATTTCTTCTGCGATTAAACTCATCACCATTACTTTCTGTTGCGAAAAGATAATGAAATAAGCACCTATAAAGGTTACAGCAAGGTTCTTTTGCTTTCTTCCATTCATCTGCTCAATGAACATGTGCATCTTCATCTAGTTGGTTGAAACAAAATCTTGGTCTGGATTTATGCTTTCTGGACCCGTAATGTCCACTTCTGAGTGTAATTAGTATTGGAATTAAAACATGGTTATAGATTTCAGAAATGCAGCACTCCAGTAATTTTTCAGTACCAGTATCCCATGCAGCACTACATGAATAGAAAAAAATAAGTATATGTAGAAGAAGAATGAACTGAAGTGAAGCAGCAGAATCGTTTATTTGAATTAATACAGATGTAGATGTACAATATATGACTTAAAAAACATAATCAGCAGTCATTTGGTTTAAAACAAGAAAGCAATGTATCCCCCCCCATTCTAAGCCCAACTGCTCCCATACCCCATAACCTCTACAATCTCTTCCCCTCCATATACTCTCCCCACCTCTCCAAAAAATCTTTATTATAAGGCCTCCTTTCTCTGACTTCTCTTAATCAGGTTCATCACTTCATGTGTGACAATTAAGTGCCAATACTTCAATTATGGTGCGATTTGTCTCAATATGAAACTGGTTCCAGATCATCAGCTATAAATTTTTCCTGAGAAATTTTAAAAAGATCCATCAAAATACTTTGAGTTACTGTGTTCATAAGATCAAGTATCTTCTGTAGCCTTCCTTTACTTCCTGCAGTGTTACTGCTTCAATTTTGGTGTGATTTGTCTGAAATGAGGTATAAATCTTCATTCATATAATGTTTATGTGGTAGTAAGATTCATAAACTACTCTTTGAGTTATCACATTCACAATGTCAAGCATCTTCAATAGTTGCTTCCCCTTTAATGCCACTAAGCAGCGTTGCTTCGATTTTTGATCTTTCTCAGAATTTGATTAGTTTCCATATCTTCCGTACAGTCTTTCTGTAGAGTTCGAAAAAGATTGGTCAAATACTTTTTGAGTTATTGCACTGGCATGATCAAGTGTCAGAGACTGCTATTCTCTTTGGGGTACAGATGTGTCCAATTGACATCATGTAATCACTGGTCCCCCCATGTCTTTGTCCTTGGTCATTTCCTCTTGTCTTTGCATTACCTTTCTATGTCACCTGGCTGACATTGCACCCTAGATGAGGGGCCATCATCTCATGCTATATCTTTCCAAGACTGAGTTTCTGGTCTTCCTTGTCAGCCCTGCCTTTCATTATGACATCACTGTTCAGCTTGGATAATCCATGTTGTCTCCAAGTTCTGCCGGGAACCTAGGAGTAATGATAGATGACCAGCTGTCTGTATCCAAGAACATAATATCGCTCTCTGATCTTGTAAGACTACCCTGTATAACTTCAGGAAGATCAGACCTTTTCTGCCTGAGCTCAGCTGCTAGTCCAGGCATTTCTTAGACTTCCAACTCTCTATTAGCAGATCATAAACATTTGGCAAAGATTGGGTTATTCTGAAGAGCTCAATGAATTCAAGTGTGATACTGTCATATGATGCCACCTTCACAATTAGTCAGTTTCCTTAGATATTCCATGGTCAACTGTAAGTGATGTTATTGCAGAGTGGAAGCACTTAGGAACAACAAAAACTGAGCCACAAAGTGGCAGACCACATAAAGTAACAGAGCAGCATTGCCGAGTACCGAGTTGCATAGTGCGTAAAAGTCACCAGCACTCTGACTCAGTAACTGTAAAGTTATGGGCTTCCATGGCTGAGTAGCTGCATGCAACCTTCTCGTCACCAAGCGTCAGATGGAGTGGTATAAAGCATGCTGCCACTGGACTCTAGAGCAGTGGAAACGTGTTCTCTGTCTGGCAGTTTAATGGATGGATCTGGGATTGGCGAATGCCTGGAGAATGTTACCTGCCTGTCTCCAATGTGCCAACTGTAAAGTTTGGTGGAGGAGGGATGATGATATGGGGTTGTTTTTTAGGGGTTGGGCTAGGCTTAATGCTTCAGCATACCAAGACATTTTGGACAATTCCATGCTTCCAACTTTGTGGAACCATTTGGGTAAGTCCTGTTTCTGTTCTGTCATGACTGTGCCCCAGTGCACAAAGCAAGGTCCATAAAGGCATGGTTGGGTGAGTTTGATGTGGGAGAATTTGACTGTCCCGCACAGAGCCCTGACCTCAACCCCATCAAACACCTTTGGGATGAAATAGAATGGAGACTGTGAGCCAGGCCTTCACATCCAACATCAGTGCCTGACCTCACTAATGCTCTTGTGGATGAATGGGCAAAAATTCCAATAGACACGTTCCAAAATCTTGTGGAAAGCTTTCCCAGAAGAGTGGAAGCTATTATAACTGCAAAGGGGGGACTATCTCCATACTGATGCCTATGGATTTAGAATGGGATGTCATAAGGTTCCTGTAGGTGTAATGGCCAGGTGTCCCAGTACTTTTGTCCGTATTGTGTATGTCCCAACTTGAGCTCTTCAGTTGGCAAACTGAAGATGACTCCACTTTGCAAGAAGTGTCACTCCAGACATTTCTCATGTGTGGTTCCCCAAAGGAATGAAGTGCCAAACCATGTTCAGTCATCAGATTGTGTTTCTCCCTTCGAGATGCACCTCAAGGCCCATCTGTTCAGTGATTTCCTCTAAAGCCTGATGCTTCTTTACGTTCCCGGAATGTTCTAATGCTGCCTGAATATTTTTATTAGGTTCTTGCTTTGTTAGAAGTTGTGTAGCTCCTGCTTTATTACTGCTTACCCTTGTACTTGGGCATTCATTGGAAGCTCAGCATAGCTACACTTATGCATAATTGACTCTTTCGCAGCATGCATGTTTGTAATGTGCTATTTGCCTCCGACCTGTTACTTTGGATAAAAGCATCTGCTAAATATGTGAATATTACCACATGGCCCTGCTTCAGTTTTGGTGCAATTTTTGTTTCAAAATTTGACCAGTTCCAGATCTTCAGTCATACAATGTGTCTGCAAAGTTTGAAAAAGTCAAATATTTTTAAAGTTATTGTGCTAATTAGAAAGTATTTGCAGCAGACCGGTCCCTAAACCATATATAGCCGTGGAAAAAAATGAGACCACAGCACAATTTTTTGTTTCACTTATTTTTTAATTTATGGGTGTGCATCTGTGAATAATGTATTTTATTTTTATTTTTTTTGCAGACTGCAGCCTGGTTCTTCCCTGTTTCTCATTAATGAAGGGCTGCTTTCTTGCTTTAAGGGACTTCAGTCCTGCTTCTAGGAGCCTGATACAAACTGTCCTAGCAGTGCACTTCACATCTGCACTATATGTTTCCCATTCCTTTTGAAGGTCATTTGATGTCATGCTCCGATTCATGAGAAATTCTCGGATAAGTTAGCGGTCATCTCTGGCTTTAGAAAGTCGCTTCTGCCCTCTACCTGGCTGGTTTCTGGTCATTCCCAGTGTCTCCTGCTTCGCCTTATTCTTTTGTACTGCTGACTTAGAAATTGTGAACCTGGAAGCAACCTGCTGCTCAGTGCAGCCTTCTGCCAGCAGAATCATGATTAAACCGAGATTTAAAAATGTAGATTCGTTTAAAAATATACAGTGGTCTCTTAATTTTTTTCTGTGGGTTCATATTGAATGTTTTTGGTAGTGTGGTCGAGTAACCTTAGCTGGGTTTGTTGCTTCTTGCCTGATTAAAATGGTTAAAGGCTTTGGGATAGAAACTGTTCCTCAGTCTGGATATGTGGCAGTAACTGGTCCTACAGTGCCATCGAGAGCTAGGTGGTGACAGGGGTGATGATCCTGGCCATCTTAAAGCACCTCAGGACTGCTGCCTGTGAAAGAGACATGTTAAAGAAGCTGGTGAACACACTAGCCAAGGGGGTGCTGTGTGGCTCAGCATGTTAGGAGGCTGTGCTTGTGATCAAAAGATCACTGTTTAGAATCACAGGGCTAGCAAAGTGATGGTATTGTTGGGCCCTCATCCTGGCCTTTAACCATTAATTGCTCCAGGCCCTGGCTGACAATGTTTTCTTAACTGTACGTCGCTTTGGCATAAGCATATGGCAGTGTACAGCTCTCTGCTTTATAGGAACGTGTAGTGCATGAAGGGCAGACCGGGGCTGAAGCAGAGAGCAGCAGCAGCGGCAAGCAGGAGAAGCAGGCCAATGGGAGGTAAACTGGGCGCCCAAACATCACGTCACATTCACCGTTAGTTATTCTGCTTTTAATGACTTTAATGAGCAGAAGTTCTTCATTGAAGAATTAATCTGTGGCTCTTTTTTGTCTTCAGCCATCCTGAACTGGCTCCAGAGACAGGAACCTCCCATGCCGAGGAACTGTCTCAAAAATTAAACTTGTTAAGGTCAGAAGCTTAATTATATTTGTTTTTATATTAACTTAATTCATTTTTAAAATCTCACTCAAGGTTGCGGTATGTTGTGCAGTATTTCTCATTTGTTCTTAACAGGTTTTTGTGGTTTTTAAATCCCATCTCAAAAACTGGATTTGATCCCAAGGTGAGTTTTTTTTTTTTTGACCAAATAACATGAAATGTTGTTCGTACTGAAGTTTCTCTCTCATTCTTGCACTTCAGTTGGAACATTCTTTTTGTAGTTGTCTTTCATATTTTTAGATTAAGCTCCAGAGTTGTATGTTCTTTTTGGTATCACATGCACCCTCTGTAGTGCTCATGTATGTGCCTTCTGTGGTGTGACACACACCCTCTGTAGTGCACATGTATTTCCCTCTGTGGTGTCTTGTAGTGTGCTTGTATGAGCCGTTCTTTTCAGGAGGACCCTGAGAAGGTGGTGTCGATGGAGGGGGCAGGTTCAGTAATGCTGCCTGATGGATCTTCCAGCACAGTGGCTGCCTGTGTGGGGTATGATCATGCATATTACCCCCACTCAAAACATGAATTTGCGAGGGCCCCTTTTGGTCTACAAAGAGTTACTACGCTAGATGGGACAGGAGGTTTCAAAGTGACTTTTTGAGTGGGGCCCCAGAAACGACAACACTCGTCCCTGAACGAGATTTTGTGTTTTTGTCATCTTGGTAGCGTGGTGTGTTTTATTCGCAGACACTTGTACTTTTTGCTTGGATTTTTTAAGTTTTTCTTTCTTGTTGGAGAGTAGATATGTGAATGGAAGGTCCTCATTTAGATAGGTGCCGCGAATATCGGCAGAGGTTCTTTGCAGCCTTTGTCGATTTTCGTAAAGCGTTCGACTAAGTTGATCGAGTTGTCCTGTGGGACATTCTGAGACTTCGCATATCTGATATACTCTGTATATCTGCCTGGGGGGTCGCTGGCTGGGATCCTGAGGAGTTTTGCTGTGTAGTGGGAGCGGCGCACTGCATCCCCGACCCGACCTGACCTTACCAAAGTAGTCGCAAAAACTCACAGATGACACAAGCCAAAAACAGGTTGTCATAGTTGGTATTAGGGTTATGCCCATAGAAATTAATGGATAGTCCCCACAAAGGCATAAATAACTGATCTGTGTGTGTGTGTGTGAGAACAGCAGAGCTGACAGCCATCTCGCTGGAGATCAAGCCCAGGAGGTCACAGATCACACCAGGATCGGAGACGAGCTGACCTGCGCACGGTGTGTCTGTGTCTCATGCTCTGAACACACATTTTACTGCAAGCTGTATCTGTTTTATTAGTTTGTTTGTTTTGCAGGCTGTTGCAGTTTCTGAACCCAGACCCTCTGAATCCAGACAGGGATTCTTCTGAAATGGTTTGTTAGATATCAGCCAATAAACTAGCTCGGTCTGCTGTTACTTTGTCGTCTTATGCTGTCCCTCCATTAGCCTTTCTGGCAGGACCCCTACAGAAGCAGGATCCTGCTGCACTCCCCCATGACCTTTGAGCCCTGTGGCAGCCTGGCCGCTGCCCCCATCTCTGACGGCGTGCGAAAGGTGCTTGTTTCTGTGAAACCACTAATTGTGGTGTTAGTCTGGATGACAGGATGTACTGGTAACCCTTCCTATAGTAGAGCTTTCTGCTTTAGCTATTTAGGTGTCCACCCTCTTCTATGATCTGAATGTACTCTCTAATGTGTGTGTGTGCGCGTGGCTTCAGGCTCTCCTGCAGACGGACTATGGTAGCCCTACCCTGGCCGATTGTCACTGCTGGCCCCCAGTGTCTCGAGGCTGTGACACTCTGCTCATCGCCCAAACAGGCAGCGACCCCATGTGCTACATCCCTCCGTTCCTGACCCACCTGCAGCTCTGCGCTGTCCGCAGTGCCCTCACCTCCTGCTCCGGGGTAAACAACTGGCTGCGTTTTCGTTAAGCAGAGCCTGGTCCCTTGTGTAGAACTGCCTCTGAGTACTGCCTCTCAGCTGCCTCTGAGTACTGACAGAAGCATCCATAATGGTATCACTGGACAGAAAAGCCTTTTGACAGTATATGTCAAGTTAGAGCTCTGTGTGCGCTGCTGCCATGGCGGCACTCGTACAGTGTCTCTGGCCGGACACTCAAACACTGCTGTACCCTTTGCCCCCTTCCCAGCCCATTGCCGCCGTGCTGTGCCCAGGATGGCAGAAGGCCCAGCGTGTCTCCGGGGTGCTGGAGGAGCTGCCAGCCGGTGCGTCTCTGCACCCGACGCTCGTGCTGCTAGGCCGGGGGAAGGCCGAGGCCGAGGCTGCACACATCCCCAGCAACTGTGAGGTTCCCTGCTCGTCATCGCCACCATCGCTGCCGCGTTCTAACCGAAATGGGCGGTCAGAGCCAGGCTGACTCTCAAGCATGTCTTTTATTAGACCTCAGTGAATGCTTAGCACAGTGTTTCTCTCCCGGTCCTCGGGGACCCCCAACCCTCAGACAGTCCACGTTTTTGCTCCCATCTGGACATGGGAGGGAGCAAAAACTTGGATCATCTGGGGGTCCCCGAGGACTGGGTTGGGAAACACTGGCTTAGCAGGTTCAGTCCGGTTAAACAGCAATGGCGTCCCCTGTGCCCGTTAGGCCGCTTGCTGGTCACCACCCCCTCCAGCCTGCTGCAGCTGCTTCAGTCGTGCTGTTTCCTCTTCCTGCGGCTCTGTCACCTGGTGCTGGATGATGTGGACCTGCTGTACGCCCGGGTCCCTCAGGAGGTGAGGCTCGTCCTTGTGAATTGAAGCTCACGGCCAGGCATGAGGAGCAGAATACTGATAGCAGCCACCTGCCTGTCAGACATGCGCTGTCCTGCAGCACTTCCGGAAAGAGGAGCGTGCCCTCTCCCTGAGGCAGCTCATCGCTGTGGGAACTCGCTGGAGCCACCACATGGAGGCGCTGGTGAAGGAGAGCATGAGGGACCCCT
Source organism: Cryptomyrus ogoouensis (assembly GCA_025773925.1). NCBI lineage: Eukaryota > Metazoa > Chordata > Actinopteri > Osteoglossiformes > Mormyridae > Cryptomyrus > Cryptomyrus ogoouensis. The sequence goes on along the minus strand of JAOYFF010000020.1, from coordinate 7,489,437 downwards.
GTGTCATCATTACAGTCCCCGAAGAAGCAGCTTTATATGGTAACGTTCGTCAGGTCAGTGGGTACGTGGGCTCAGTGTCTTATAGGGACCAGTACGTTCGCGTCTCCTGGAAAGCATGATGTCAGTATAGCATCTGTCATGGCTTCAGCGCATCCGCGTCCCCCAGAAAGCGTGACATCAGTTTGGCATCACTCAGCGTACCTGTGTGTTGTGACAACGGTGGCCAAAAATGAAGTCCTATATTGTATTTCTGAGCTGTGCAATCACACGTGGCGTGAATAAATTGGGAAAAGTGTATTTTTAAATGGTAATCTTAAGGCAGAGGTATATCAGGTCGTCAGCAGTACGATTACTGGTTCTATGCACTCAATTAACAAGGACATTACAACGTAGTATAGTAACATAACTTTAATCAATGAAATGCTGAAAGTATCTGTAATAGGTCATTTTAGGGTGTCTTCAGAAAGTGTAGAGGTAGACTGTAGAGTTTTTCTAAAGCAGGCTAAGCCTTTCTCTAGTTCTGGTGAATGTTACAGCTTGGTCTGTTGGTGATGGTAATTTTTTTTAAAGGTGTGGGTTTCGTTTGTCCCTCCACAGATGGTCCTGCTCTGTTTAGAAACAACCAAAATGTCAGTGTTGCTCAATGCTCTGGACTTTGTCCCTGATGTGGCACAGAAGACTCTTATCTTTACCAGCACTGCAGAAGAAACCGAAGAGGTCTTCAAGGTAAGAATGCAAATACAGTCAGGACCATAAATATTCGGACAGACAAAGTTTTTCAATTTTTAAGCCCTGTACATTACCACAATAAATTTTAAAAGAAACAAGTCAGATGCAGTTGAACTGCAGACTTTCAGCTTTAATTCAGTGGGGAAAACACAAACATTGCATAAAAATGTGGGGAACTAAAGTAATTTTTCTACACAATCCCCTCCTTTCAGGGGCTCATAAGTAATTGGACAAATTAATATAACTGCAAATAAAATGTTCAATTCTAATACTTAGTTGAAAACCCTTTGCAGGCAATGACTGCCTGAAGTCTTGAACTCATGGACATGACCAGACGCTGGGTTTCCTCCTTTTTAATGCTCTGCCAGGCCTTTACTGCAGCAGCTTTCAGTTGCTGTTTGTCTGAGGGTCTTTCTGTCTGTAGTTTAGTCTTTAGCAAGTGAGATGCATGTTCAATGGGGTTGAGATCAGGTGACTGACTTGCCCATTCGAGAATATTTCACTTCTTTGCTTTAGTTAAGTCCTGGGTTGCTTTTGCTGTGTGTTTTGGGTCATTGTCCTTCCGTATTATGAAATGCCGCCCAATCAATTTGGCTGCATTTGAGCAGACATGATGTCTCTGAACACCTCAGAATTCATTCGGCTGCTTCCATCGTGTGTCACATCATCAAGAAACACTAAAGACCCAGTGCCACTGGCAGCAATGCACGCCCAAGCCATCACACTGCCTCCACCATGTTTTACAGATGATGCAGTGTTCTTTGGATCATAAACTGTTCCAGCCCTTCTCCATACTTTTTTCTTTCCATCATTCTGATACAGGTTGATCTTGGTTTATCTGTCCAAAGAATGCTGTTCCAGAACTGTGCTGGCTTTTTCAGATGTTTTTTTGCAAAGTCCAATCTAGCCTTTCTATTCTTAAGGCGTATGAGTGGCTTGCATCTTTCAGTGAACCCTCTGTATTTGCTTTCATGCAGTCTTCTCTTCATGGTAGACTTGGATATTGACACGCCTACCTCCTGGAGAGTGTTATTCCCTTGGTTGGCTGTTACGAAGGGGTTTCTATTCACCATGGAAATGATTCTGCAATCATCCACCACTGTTGTCGTCCGAAGACGTCCAGGCCTTTTTGCATTGTGGAGTTCACCAATGTTTTCTTTCTCAGGATGTACCAAACTGTGGATTTTGCCACTCCTAATGTTGTTTCACTTGCATTCTGTTTTCCTTTGACCGCATGTTGTATGTTCACACCTCAAGAGTCCAAATGCAAACAAGACACCTCAAATCAACTCCAGGCCTTTTATCTGCTTAATTGATAATGAAAGAATGAAGGAATCGCCCACACCTGTCCATGAAATAGCTTTTAAGCGAATTGTCCAATTCCTTTTGGCCCCTTTAAACAGAGGGTGGGACATGTTAATGAGCTGAAACTCCTAAACCCTTCATCCAATTTAAATGTGGAAACCCTGAAATGGAATCTGAGAGTGTGCACTTTATGTCCATGCCCATTGTATAACTTCAATTGGAATATACTTCAGTAAACAGGTTAAATAGTAAAACTTTTGTCAGTGTCCAAATATATATGGACCTAACTGTGTAGTACCTGTAAATGTTTGGTGGTAAAATAGCTTGAATGGTAGGATTAGTAACTCATAAGTGGGCAATGTCATATTTTCAGTATTTATCTCAGCATACCTTGGCTACCCCCTCTGCTAAATATTGACCCTAACTTCAAAGTAAACCTACTAAACACAAACTGTGTTTGATGTGTGCTGTCTTCTCTGCTGACCTACTGACCTTCTGGGAGTTTTCTCTCTCCCGCTTTATACAGAGTCGGAATCTTTCGGCCATGCAGATGTTGTTTTTTCCCCCCTTGTTTCTCCTGCCGTTTTAGGGTGGGGGATGTTACCAAGAGCCATCCCAACTAACAGGGAACGTTCCCAGAACTTTAGCCAATGTTATGTAAAGCTCTTCTCCAAGTTGGCCAAAAACATGGAATGTTATTTCCACATTTTACATTTTAACAAAGGTTCTGTCAATGATAGCAGAATAACATGAGTTCCTGAACATCCTTAGATACTTTTCAACATTAATTCTATCTATCTATCTATCTATCTAAACTTACAATAATGATAGTAACATAATAATAACAATATTATGATTATTATTAATGTATAATAATTATTCTTGGTAGTAATAGAGGGATAACGTTCTGGGAACACCCATACCTTACCCTACCATACCTTAATCATAACGTTCGGTGACCATTCCTAGAACAAAAAATTATGGGGATTACACCAGTGCCCATTCAGTTACATAACGGTGGTGCTGCTTGACCACTTTAGTTAAAGTGATGGGCTCCCTTTTAATGAAAGGAATAATCATCATTGATGGGTTTCCCGTAAAATCTGTGTTTGCTGCATAATGAGGTCTGCTTTGGGAAAAATCAGGGTGCTTCTACAGTAATCGCCTGCATGTTGGTCTTTTGGTCTTGGGACTGACTTTTTACTCCATCCAACAATGGAAAAAATATTATCATTCAATTGTCTAGCTTGTACAGGTTCTTGTAAGGTCATAATGATTAAAGATCGTCTTGGTGATGAGTTCTTGTAAATTGAATCTTGTTTTTTTCAGGGCTCTTTGTTTACTTTTGCCATGTTATAACATTCTTTGAATGTTGTGCCTTAATCCAATGTGTTACTAAAGTGTAAATCAGTAATCAAATTGCAAAAATCTCATGTTAATGTTCGATGGTACTGTCTGCCCCACATGCTGTATGTGCAAAGGACTGTTAATGACTTTAGTAAGATCATCAGCCTTCTGGAACAACAGTCATGTTTGCTTTGATTCCCTACAGGCTGTCAAAACCACGGCATTTTTCTGCCTGAAGGTCCACGAGAAGCTAACCCACCAGTTTAGCTTCGTGGTGGAGCAGTGGAAGAGTGATATTGGGCCAGGAACTCACGTCATCTTAGGTACGTGGAGGATGAAGCCCTCGTTTTGTCAGAGCAGGCCAACCCTTTTGCTGTCACTTTGGTAATGTCTGCTCCTCGCCTGACAGTTACCACCGATGACTGTGTGAGGGCGCTACACATCAACGACGCTACCTGTGTTGTGCACTACGGCTTCCCACGCTCCCCCAAACTGTTTGGAAGCCGCCTGTACTGCATGTCAAGGCACTTCCGGAACCTCTCTGACAAGGTACTGGAGGGTAAACCCGGACCTGAGCGACCCCGTCTTCCTCAGCCACCGCCTATCGCGCTGGGTTTCGTGTGAATGTGTTGAGTTTTTTCAAGATGTACGCCACTGTAGCACTGTGCAGTCCCAGACATTACTGTAGTACTTTGTGTCCTTACTTCATGACACAGCTTTCGTGATGCCGTGTGGATGGGGCACCTTAGTGAAATGAAGTAGTGCTTTATTTGCCATTTGCACAAGTACAAGTACACTGGAATGTTCCTTTTCACATATCCCATCCTGTTCTCCTATGAGAGACACATACATACAGAGATAAGAGCAAAGCTTTGTGTCTTAGCACAAGGCCAGTTGCCCATCCGGTGCCTCTAAAACATTTACTACTGGGCCCACTGGAGATGTGGCTACTGTTATGAGCAAAGGATTCGAACCAGTGACTACAGGCATGGAGGCCTAACCCACTGAGCCTAATAGTGGAATGAAGTGCTTTGTCCTTTTTTAGTGGTGTGTATCTAACAGTCGCCCTGTAGGTGGCAGTGTTCCTCTGCAGTCCTAACTGCTGACACCTGCTTTGATAGGTGTGCTCAAGTCTGCCGTCCCGTGAGGCCAGGTCCATGCTGCTGCTGTCGGAGGGTCACGCCCGGCACGTCGTCGGACTCCTGCGCTATCTGGAGCGGACTGGCACGGAGCTGCCCCATGAGCTGCTGCGTTTCACCCGTGGGCTCCTGCAGGCCAAGGAGTTGCAGAAGTCTGCCAGGCCTCTCTGTAGCTACCTGAAGAATTTTGGCTTCTGCAGGTTCCCTTTAGTGTGTTACTGCGGCCATGTTTCCACTCCTGTTATCTATTGACTCCAGGAAATATTTGACCTCTGCTTTGTTTTCTTGATTGAAATGAATTTCGCTCCTTTGTAGAGACGACAGGGTTTGCCCTGACCGACACCAGGTCGACCCCCAGCGAGATGCCCCATGGCAACCCGTCTCCCACAACATCCAAGTGAGCAACCTCACTTCAGTGGCCGTGCTGTCATGTGACCCGACCTGCTGATGGTGTAATGTAACCCCTGTTTCTTGTTGGCAGTTTAGGCCCCTGTATATTAAGAACGCGTCCTGTTATTACGGGCGCATAGTCAGCGGAGAGGGAGGCCTCTACGAGTGCCTGGCCACGGACATGGCCGCGTACTATTCCCGGGAGAGGATTCATGCTGCGGAGCTGGTGCAGGGAGGCCTTTATACGGTGCAAGAAGATGATGTGTATCACCGGTAAGTTTGAAAATGTACATTTATCGATTTCTTTTTATCCAAAGTGGCGTACAGTTGTCAGCCAGTAAGTGGGGGTTAGGGTCTTGCTCCTCAGGAAATCACTCTGCCAACCTTGGGATTTGAACCAGTGACCTTCTGATGACAGGTGTTGCTGAGCCCTACGACACCCCATTAGTGGACATGTGTAGTCAGATTTCAGTCATTAAATTAACTTGAAAAATATTTACTTCGTTCGAGAAAGCCTCTCTGGATAAAAATATCTGGTAGATGTACATCGTAATTCAGATGGAGACCAAGTAATTTCTGATGTTCTACCGCCAACCTACTAAGCTTGATCAGGCCAAGGGACAGATCTCTGCCCTTCCCTCCTGCCAGGGTCCAGCTTCTGACGACCCCGGACACAGAGAAGCGTCTCTTCTACAGCGTTAACGTCTGCTTCCTGGACGAGGGCCGGGAGCAAGAAGTGAAGGCCCACCAGCTGCTGGAGCTGCCCAGCCGCTTCCGAACGCTGCCCCCGCAGGCCGTGGAGGTCGTCGTGTGCCGGGTCCAGCCCATCGATGGCGAGATGGACTGGAACCCGAAGGTGTCCATGTTTCTTAATTCATTCATTTTGTGGAAAAACGGTGGGGTGATAAAGAAAAGCAATCCTCTGTGTTTCATTACATTTATAGATTTCTTACCCTGTAATGATTTCTCTACACTGAACAGGTAACCAGATACATCAGCCAGAAAATTAAAGGTCTGCAACATCAGGCCAAAGTCGTCCTCAGTCTGGGAAAAACCATCTGGGTGGATCCAATGGTAGGATGCTGCCTCACTGCTGGCTTTGAGCTTGGAGCTGCTATACTTGCAGCTGTCATGTTTAAATAATAATTATGATGATGATAAATGGCGTCTCTCCGTTGCCTAACCCTCATGCACACTTCAGATTACACTGCAGTGGTACGTTTGCACGTAGATGGTTCTGCTCTGATCACAGCCGGCATGAACGTGTCTGTCTCTGCCCCGGAAGGTGCGACTGACCAGGCCACCGGGCCTGAAGACCTTCATCAGCGAGTACAACGTCCTCTCAGAGATCCTGGCCACGGGGATGGCTGTTACCAACCCTCAGCATGTCGAGCTACTGAAGGCGCTGTCCCAGGAGGCATTCGTGGAGGTCCCGCCTGGCGAGATGTGAGGGCCCGCCCCTGCCGGCACGCCATTGGTCAGTGTCGGGTCAGGTCTTACAGCCTTTGGCTCTCCCTGCCATTCAGTAGCCCCACTGCCATTGAGGAACCGGGGACCAGACTGACGCTCCCCGCCAACGCCACAGGAAGTACTGCAAACCCAGCAGGAGAAGGTCCCCCAACCTGGGAGGAGGTCCCTGCTGCAGCTGTGAAGGAAGCGATGGCCCTGGAACCAGTATCAGATACACTGAGCTGTCCTGCCCTTTTAGAAGAACCACGAAGTCCATCATCCACCCCCACCCTGGAGGACTCTCTTTTTAGCAGGGACCTGGAAAGCCAGGCAGGAACACACAGACCCATGGAGGCGGTTCCGACTGACTCTCCTGTGAATGAAGTTCAGTTTCCTGTCAGACCAGTGGAGAACGGACTGTCATGTGACCTTAAGGTGCCCGTGGCAGAACACACAGACCCGGGGCAGAAGGGCACTGCAGCTGCTGATGCTCCACAGTGGTAGGTCCTGTTTTACCGATTTTGTACTTGGTCCTTTGGAGATGCAGGTTCCCTGCTGCATAACTGAATGTCTGCTGCAGGTTCCACCCGCAGATACAGTGGTTTCAGAGAATGAAGTCCATCGTCATAAACATCAAACTCCCCAACCCTACTGAACAGACATGTGAATTCTTCTCTGACAGAGTCATGTACAGGTATGCATGAAATTATCCTACCTGTCTTTGAAGGGGCTTTGAGGATGGGGTGGGCGATGTGGCCAAAATGTCATATCACAATTAGAGCTTTCAGAATTACTCGAATAAACCAGATTACTCAATTTTAAGAAATAAATATTGCGGTATTTATAAAACTAAATTTACCCGAAGTTTACTGTAGTGAAATAGAACTTGTGCCAACAGAGACTGTCAACACATGACTTACTCAAAATGACCTTTATGGAATCCAGAATATTTCCATACAGCAGAAGACAAATGTCTTATCGTTCATTTTTATCCACTTCAATCAAAAATTAAATTTTACACAAATGTACCGCATGGTCTATAATTCACTCCAATAGCAAGGATGAGAGTCAGTGTCTCGGGGAGCATATTCAGAGTTTATAAATGTACAGCGTCAGTAAACTTTACACAATTTTTTTTAATGTATATGGATCATATTGCTTAATGAATCATGTTTCCTAAGAGAATGAAAATTACTGATGGTCTCGACCCAGCTGTCGCAGTCCTTGCAATGTGACGATTGCATGTATGTGACATGATGTCGATATTAACATCGCGCATGCCTGTCAGGGCCGCAGTGGCACAGTGGGTGGCGCTTTCTGCATGTGGAGTTTGCATGTCCACCCAGTGTTAACCTGGCTTTCCAGTGCATCCTCCAGTTTCCTCCCACAGTCCAGCTGTGCAATCACTGCGTGACTTCACTCTGGTCTGTTTGCAGTGCCGCCGTTAATGGTCAACAGTACCGGGCCGACCTGGTGCTGCAGGGCACCATTGACCCAGATGAGTGCACATGCGAGGTGAAGAGCAGTGGACCCGTCCTGCAACTGATTAAAGCACGCAGTGGCTTGTGGGAAAGGCTGCTCCGGGAAAAGGTGATACATACTGGGTTATACATTGGGTTATATATTGTCTTGTATAGAGTCGCCCCTCCAGATTTGTGAATTTGAAATTTGCACTTTCAGTTACTGGTGAATTGGCTGTGAACAATTAAATATTTTTAGAGCTTCCCGAAACATCGTAGAATGTGAAGGAGTGACTGAAGTGCTTTATATACTTTTATAGACTGGATTATATACTGTTTCATACACCATATTATACACTAGGTTATACACTGTTTTATCCAAATGCTGTATATATGTTTGACATGCTACGTTATCCAGATAGCAACTTAATTTTTATTTAAATCTGCTTTTTGTATAGAATGTGTTTGTCAGTCTGGACTTTGACCATTTTGAGGACGAGGATGAAAAACCTGACAATGGTAAGATCTGTGATCGTTGCTGAGGCTGAGTATCACGATTACAGCCCTCCAGCTCACACCGTCCTCACACTCCTGCCCTCTAGGAGGAGCTAATGGTGCATCAGCACCCGTACCACCTGCTTCAGGGACAGCTTCTTTTCCCCAAACCATAAGGTCACTAAATGACCAGTAATCTGCACTGGTCTCCCCACTCTGTTATATTGCACACTGCTGATATTCCACTTACGTGCTTTATCAGTACTTATTATTTTTGCAATCCATATCCCCATTGCACAAACGTACTTTTGCACTCATTCTTATATTGCTCTTCTGTCTTGTACTGTCTGGTTCACTACTGCGCTGCCGTCTGTCCTGTGTCACTCTGCCGCCTGTCCTGTGTCACTCTGCCGCCTGTCCTGTGTCACTCTGACCTCTGTCCTGTGTCACTCTGACCTCTGTCCTGTGTCACTCTGCCGCCTGTCCTGTGTCACACTGCCGCCTGTCCTGTGTCACATTGCCGCCTGTCCTGTGTCACACTGCCGCCTGTCCTGTGTCACTCTGCCCTCTGTCCTGTGTCACTCTTCCGCCTGTCACTGCACTGCCCTCTGTCCTGTGTCACTCTTCCGCCTGTCACTGCACTGCCCTC
>JAOYFF010000020.1:7468235-7479870 GCA_025773925.1 Cryptomyrus ogoouensis | reverse complement strand
ATATCTTGAAATTCTTTTGTTCGTATGATGATTAATATGTTCATAGGGTTAGTATGTTGCATTTTGAGTTCTGTTGGTCTGTTAATAAAAAGCCACTTGGCATGATGAGTGATTGCATGTCATTGACGGTTTTCAATTACTCGTTTTTGCCTGTTTGTACACAACTGTGAGTTTCCTGCAAGCCGTCACCATATTTGCAAGATACTCAATTTCTCCTATAAAGGTTATCTATCCAACCATCCATGCCACTTATCCAGCACGGGGTCACGCTGAGCCTGGAGTGTATCCCAGGATGCACTGGACAGACATTCATATGCTAAGAACCTTTGCATTTAGAGATACCATTTCACCTACCCACAATGCACTGGATGTACCAGATCTTCATACGCAGCCCAGGAAGTGAGGTTGCAACCCACTGATTTGGTGTGTCCCTCTATTATCTGTCCAACTTTTTTATGTTCTATTGTTCATAATGAATGACTAGAGTTATGTCATTAACAATAGAGGGCAGTACCTATAATAATTCATTCAGGACTACTGTTAACCAGTATCAAAACTAGGAATATTCAAATAATTGTTATAGATCAGTATAATGAGGTTAAATCTGAGAAAAGAGCCTCCATCCAGTCTTGCTTTAGATGTTTGTTTTGCTGTCTCAGAGATTGCTCTGTATTACATATAACAGCAGGTTTAATGGAGCACATATTATACTAGATTTGTGTTCATTGTAATGTCTTGCCATCTGAATTGTAATGCAAACACTCACACAGTGCATTCTTATTCACCAAAAGAAAGCCACGTGAATGAAGGAATCCCGGAAGCTTTTATCCTTGGCTTGATTGCTTTCTCAAACACATGATACATGGATCTTGGCCACTGGCATCTGCTTTATCCCAGTAGTGTCTTGAATTAACATGAACCAAAATCCTTTTTGTTGTGGGTGTGTAATCAATACAGCAACAGGCCCATATCCTACAGAACCCGCTGGGTTTATGGATTGTCATCACCTCACAATCACATCCATGATTACAAACTACTGGCTATAGGACTTGGACTCACAACCTTCCAGATACGGGCACAGATGGCAAACTCACTGAGCTGCACGCTGCTCAGAGTTGTGGGTAAGTTAGCAGTTCTGCTGTTCGTCATTAAGCATGTTCATTTTAGCGTTGTCGGAATATACAGATCCATGTAAGTATTCCTTACAGGCAGGTGACGCTGAATGAGCTGGACAATCCGGACATTAATCAGCTAAGTTATTGAGAAGCTCAACATGATCCTGGGACCTGTCTGCACATAATTAAATGATGAAATTCAGCTATGGCCTAGTGTATTTCACAAGACATCAGGCAATTTTCTACTGACCTTGTTAATGCATTTCAATAAAAGGAGTCCCTGCCCCCCCCACCGAAAAAAAACATTAAGCAGTACAGGATTCTAGCCATGGTGTAGTATGCGGTCATTTTGGACTTCATCCTTGATTTCTTCATGAAAAGCAGTGATACAATGACAGGTAGATGGCATTAGGTAGATGTTCTCGCATCTCACTATTGTACTAATGAGCCAACCAGCATGACATGTAGACTATACTCTCAGCTTGTGTCTGTCTGAAATTATGCAGACATATTTTGCTCCAGTCAGCACCTCAGGCTCTGACATTTCCTCCGCATGTGCAGCACTAGCTAGTATTTCACTAAGAAAAAAAAGGTGTATCAGGCCATCTCAGGAAAGTTTAATTACGCAAAATGCCAGAATTCCCGCAATGAAGAGAATGCCGGTGAAAATGATTCCAGGTAGGATTTTGCGAAGGCCAGGTTCACTGCTCAGGCATGCGGGCTCCTCGCAGAGAGTGATGATGCCCGCCGAGGATTTCCGCATGCTGGCGGTGGACTTCAGCTCCGCACCCGCCTCCTGTTTGGCTTCTACTGCCCATGGTGCTACTTGCACCTTCATCTCCATCTCTTCTATCACCTGGCTGACGTGGAGGATCTCCTTCTGAAGCTCCTTCAGGTCGACCGTGTCGATGTCACTCTCGGCTTCGTATCTCATATTGTGTACGTTCATCGCCCTGGCAGCCACAGTGCTGGTACTGCCACTTACTCCGGTTTGGACCAGGTGTCGGACGGGCATCATTAGAGGGAAATCCCGCCCGATATCCAGGGACCGCCTCATGTCTGCATCCAGCAGCTCCATGCTGCTGGTGAATAACACCCAGAGGCGCTCGTACTCGGATCGCTCTTCCTCACTGATGTTCCTGTCTTTCAGCAAAGCGGTCAGTTTGCAGCGGTTGGCCGCCGCCAGCTCTTGTGCCTTCCTCCGCGTCCTCCTGAGCTCCTCCCGCAGGTTCTGCGAGTCTGAGCTGCTGCCCAGGGTGATGACCAGATGTCTGTAGCAAGCAGTCACTTTATTCAGGGCGTCCAGCAGAGTTTTACACTCCTCCTTCCCCATTTCCTGTCTAGTGATTTTTTTTTTTTTAGATATTGACCGGTATCCTATAAGGTATATCCTTCTGCATCTGCAGAAATTGCCAGCAGCCTAGTCTTTCAGCATGTTTCCGGAGCAGATCCCTTTCTGCTGCTGCTCCATGATCGTATACCAGCTTTAGTGAGATGGCTGCGTGATTAGGTGCCCATGTAGGCTTAGACAGAATGAAATGCTTCCATTGGACGAGCTACCGCTTTCTCGGCTGCTGTTACCGTGCGGTATTGATGTGCCAGTCTCCTCCAAAGAAATACCTGCTCGGCTTATTTTCTATGTGGCAATTTGCGATAGCATTCCTGGCTGTGGTTTCTGTGCACAATAATCCGACTTCAAGGCAGGGACAGATGCCACCATGACACAATGCCGTCCACCCCAGTGCTCTTACGCGTTCACTCACACCCTAACCCTGACTCTAACCAACCTTTCCTGCTCGGGGGATCGCCTTAAATCACAGGGTACAGCCCCCTACGCAACATGAATCAGCGCTCAACAGTTTCTGCGATGCTCTCATCCTGCTGGTTTCGAATATCAAACACGCCCATCGGAGCTTGAATGGATTTGTGAGCGATTTGAGGGGATTATATTTATGCTGAGTGTTCTGGGGCTTAAACTGTTCATATAACATCTAGGCACGTCTGGCGATAATACTCTCAGCCCTGAATCGTGATCAGCTCTCCATTCCCAGCTCACTCATAAGCTGCACCAGGAGCATCTCAGCTATACTTTCTGACCTTCTTACCATGTGAACAGCAGAGCACAAGCAGAAAGTAGAGATCAGCCCCAACCTCTCTGAGCTGTCAGCTTGGCCGCTGGGCCTGTATCTATTCAGGAGAGATGTGTTATTTTAAAAGCATCTCTTAAAACATTTTTCATATTCCAGCTTAACCCAAAATCAACCACTTTACATAATTGCTCTTTTTTCTTTGTTACTTAACATGTCGCTTTAAATGGTTATCTCACCTAATGAATGATGTAAACGTACATCCATCTGAGTATTCCCTTTCAAACGAGACCCCTTATAAATTTTATTTCAGCAGCCATATTATGTACAGAGAATGCAGTGTGGCTTTGTTTTTAGCAAGTGTCATTCATGCAGTCGTGCAGTTCCTCTTCTGGTTGGTGGGGAAGTAAAACATCTACGTGCAAATGCGTGTGTATACATGTATGCATGTGTGTATATCTATCAAGTGAGCTTTTGCAATCAACCCAAAGTCACCTGATAAGGTATAAAGATATTGATATTTCACAGTATAGAAGCCTGACATACAATCAGAGGTAGCTTGGAGCAGATCTCTTCAGCTTTGGGAGCAGGTTGGAGCAGACCGCCACAGCTTCACGAGCAGCTGCTTGGAGGAGACCTCCTCAGCTTCAGGAGCGGCTCTGAACAGACAAAGCAGACCTCCTCAGCTTCGGGAGAAGCTTGGAGCAGACCTCGGCAGTTTCGGGAAAAGCTCGGAGCAGACCTCCGCAGCTTCAGCTTCTCTCTTTTGAGTGTCCTGGGGTTTTGCAGTCAAACTAATTCTTTCTGGCATTTTATTTATCCAGCAATGCCCGCAGTCAAAGCCACTCAATTTATCCCCCTCTCCCCCCACCCCCAAATCTACTCTGAGATGCTTGGACTGGATTTGTGAGCAGCAGCACAGAGCAGGGATTGGGTTGGGGGGGAGCGGTTACATCATTTACTGTGTGTACCTCAGATTACAGCAGAGCCGTTGTGCGCCTGGAGGCAGAGAGAGAGAGAGGCCGAGCTCGTCTTTAAAGTCTGATTCTTATCAGCTTCTTCTGTCTTCCTTGTTCTGTGCTCTTCTGTTGTGTTTGTATACATTGTCATCAATGACACATCAGCAATGTTAAAATGTACAGTCAATGTCCTCTGCAGCTGGTAAGATGGAGTTCGACGTGTGAATAAAGAGGGACAGAGATTTGCTGCAGTGCTTCACTGCTCTTTGAACATTTTTATAAGTATCATTTGCCAAAATGCCTACCCTGCTTCCTGTCTGCTTGTGCTCAGGTCTACCACAATGGCTTGGGTGGGAGTGGGTGGTCCTGGGCCCACCCATTCAGTGTTCACTCCCAGTAATACACTACAATAAAACAATTGTGTCTGACAGGTATGTGTGTGTTCTTACAGAAAGAAAGTGCTGTAGAGACACTAACAGATTTTTCTTTCTCTTAGTTCATTGGGTCTTAGTACACCAATGGCCATTTTAAAAACAATAATAAAAAAAGAAAATGTTGTTCAGTCTGTAGTGTGTGTTTGTCACCAAGATAATTGTTATGTGACTGGCTCACCTGATTTTCTGCCAGCCCACCCACGCTATGATTTCTGGCTCTGCTGTTGAGCTCAAAGAGAAACATTTTTTTCACTTCTCTGTTCACTGTGCAAAATGCCTATCAATGTTGCCAAACAGACTGGAGTTGCCAGATATTTCAATATATTTCAGATCAGAATCAAAAACTGTCAAGTATAACAAGTCGTTCTCTAATTTTGTTCGCAAACCCAGGATTGCCAAATTTGGCCAGCTGGCTGACGTGAGATTTTCAATTCAATATAAGTCTACATACACATTTATATATATGTAACAGTTTTATTACTTTCTGCATAGTCTGAAGGATTTGCACATTGTCCCAACGCTGATGAACGGATGAAAATTTTCACTGATGAAAAATGATTAAGCGACTTTCAAAATGATAATAACGTCTAGCTCTAATTCTGATCACTTCAGTACACACCGCGCGCCTAACTACCCGCCTTGCAGAAGAATAACCCGCATAGTAGTAGCAGCGCGCCTTGACCTTATCATCATGGCTGCTGAAGCGGAAGTTGCATCACTTAGCTTCCGCTTCTGGGAAGAACATGGCGGTAAATGAGAATTTGTCGCGTATTTACGGACAGAGAAATGATGAAACTGTCGATTTGGAGCGTATGGTGAATCGGTGGAGTTTGGATTACTACTTGTTTTCCGCGCTGCAAGCCTTTAGGGATGGACGGTACGACGACTTCTCTCAAATTAGGGACATTATACAAAGTAAGTTTTAATTACTCGGCCGGCCCAGTACACCTGGTGGCTCTGGTGTTTTGAATTCACATGACCGCGGGAAAATGTTAAAGCGACGAATTTCTGTTTTGCTCAGCAACGTGATGATTTAGTTTTTATATGTAAATAATCTAATAGGCTTCCAACGGATGCCCTGGTACAATGTAATTTAGAATTATAATTTAGAGATCAGTGGTTATTGTTGACATATCACAGCACACTGCACAACAACGAAATGTGTCCTCTGCATTTAACCCATATGTGACATCGTGACATAGCAGGGGGCAGCTAATTCAGCGCCCAGGGAGCAGTGCTTCGGGGTGGTACCTTGCTCAGGGTACCTCAGTGGTGCCTTGCCGGTTGGGGATTCTAACCAGCTATCTTTCGATTACAAGTACGCTTCCCTAACCATTAAGACACTACTGCCCATTGTAAGCAGTGTCGTAGCAAAGCTACAGTACATACAAACACAGCAAGAACCCAATAAGACAGCTATTAAAATCATAATCAGAAGTACTGCACTAAGGGCTTTCTGAGTACGCAAGAGACCGGCTGGGGGCTCACAGAGCATGACTGTAGTTTAGGGCTTGTAGAGGTGATACCAGAAAAGATGCCTTTTCAGCAGGACCCTTAAACCCCAAATGCTCCTGGGACAGGCTGACCCTAATCCCTCAGTGGTATGTGGATAAAAGTGTCTGCACTGCCTATTTGGCTCTTACAGGTTGGATGCCTCGCCTGTAAGACTGCGGTATCATCCATGTGTACCAGCTGTGTGTCTGTTTTGGTGCTCTACAGATTTACTGGTTCGGCCTTTCGAGTTCTCAGACATCGGGAAAAATAAGATACGTGTCATGCAGTTCCTGTCCCGCATAAACGAAGGAGACAAGCTGGGTGAGAAATTCCTCCTTTTTCCAAACTCATTGTCACTACTTTGATAGTGAAATGCTGATGCACAAATATTATTGCAACAATTCAAGCACCACAGTCCAGAATTTTTCAAATAGTCTCCATGTAAATGTGTAAGTGGGGTTAGGCTTGCCCCAGGGCATTTAGTGGAGAAGGAGTGTGTGCTGTTTTCCTAATGAGACCTGAAGGTGCTTGACTGCATTCTGTTTGTCCCCAGACTGTATTTTCGACTCTCAGGAATCCTGCACCCCCCTGGAGTCTGCCTTGTCTGTGTTGGAGTCCATCAGCCAGGAAGTGGAGGTGCCTCAGCAGGAACTGGAGAGAGTCCACAAGTCCATCTGTGAGATGGTGAGATCCGGCCCAGGTTTAGCAGATTGCTGTAGTCGGGGGAGTTGATGTGGCTCCGCACGGTGGTCTGGTGAAGTGAGGAAGAGTTTTTCTGTTAGGATGTGTGAGTACAGACAGTAAATATCAGCTTCGCTGCCACCCTACATTAGTATAGTTCAATCTTTTTTTCGTCCTCACGCAGTTATAAATATCAGCTTGCTGAGATTTCTGACAGAGATTAGCAGAATGACATTACACAATTGTTTTATTCTTCAGGAAACAAAAGGTTGTGATGGTGGTACTTTATGATCTGGTGCTGCAAACTTTGAATATTCATAAAGTTTAAATATCAGCTACCACCTACCAATATCAGACAAGATTGAAAGCTCTGGACCGATCTTGGATTTTTAACAAATATGATGATATTCTGGCTGATGTATTTTAAGCTGTTTTCATGCGTTACTTAAACTGATCGTTGCACTAAGGTTGGACTGCTAAACAGGTCTGAGGTCTTATGTATGCTATTAAAATCAGATTCAAACTGCACTAGGGTCATTCCATGTCAAATCATCACACTTTCGGACCTCAACGTCATGGATTTTAACGAAACTTGGCGTGCTGATTTGGTCACATGAGTAGTTCATGAAACTGAAATTGGGTGTGTGAGATCAATATTGAGGGAGATTTAAGCGAACAAAGTTTTAACTTTTTTTTTTTTTTTTGGGGGGTGGGGGGGGGGTATGATTTTGACTGGCTATATTTACCTTAATGTAAGCTTCACAGAAGTGGTCCTTATATTGTTTTAAAGCTATTGTCCAGCTCTATAGATTGAACAAATAATATGCCATCCCCACATGAATGATTACTATGTAATAACCAATTAAACTATTAAAAATTCAATAACAAAAAAACCTATATTTCAAAATTAATCAGTTTTTTTTAAAAGCTAGATCATAATGTCATGAACATCTCCAGAAAATTTGGTCTTTGGTTTTTATGTTGTTGCTGAGATAGCAAGTAGCGTCATATGGTTTCATATCACTAATGGGCCTTTTCAATGGCAGCCAAACTGACATGAAATAGTATAACAAGCACAGGTGTAAGTAATAACATTAATTAAGGTTAGAAATATGCTACACTGAAATTTAAGGAAAGCTTCATTAATGTCATTGCAGACACCTGTACTTGCCATACTATTGAAAAGGCCCACATGGCTAGTAAATATGACTGATAAATGCCCTGCATTCACCAGAGGTGAGTGAGGTGTGCAAATCGGTCCAGTGTAAGTGCACACTGAGGGAATCACTCGACTTTTCAAGCATCAAAGGTTATGTGGTGGCTACATATGAGGATAATTGGTGGCTGGGATGTGTTGAAGAAACTTTACCCAGCACTCCCACTGGTTTGTTATATGCAGTGTTACTTGAACTTGAAATCTGATGTGATTGTTTGTGCTGATGTGCATTTGAAGCTGCACGGGTATTGTTATATATCTAGTATTCTTTGGCGGTTTTACTTTTTTGAAATGGCACAATTTTTGCTATCAGCCCTTTATTCCTGAACTGGAATTGATAATTTTAATTTATTTGGAAAGATTTTTAGATTGCATGCCACTTTGTGCTTTTTTGGATCACACTTATTCAACTGTAAATTGAATTTGGAATTATCATACAGTGGATTTCTTGAACTCCAAATATAATTCAAATGAGACATAAAATGCGACTGGGAACGGCTTGATTTATTACACAAGCAAAATGGGAGCAAGAGGAAATGCAGCACAATAATTGTTTTATCTCGATTATTTTGTTTTGATAAATGTTGGAAGCCGAAATCCTAAATCTGAGTGCCCAGCCCTCGCAAGAGATATATTTTTCCCATTACATCCAGTGAAGTACATTCAAAACGAAGTAAGGTTTCTGTCTGTGTGCATTAACAGGTGCTACATGGGGCTGTGCATCCCCCAGACAGTGAGGGTGATGATGGTGCTCAGCCTTTACACGAGACACTGGTCGCACACAAACCAGTGGCTAAAGCTCGGCTTCACACCCAGTTCAGATCGTTGTATTTGATGTTTGATATTTTATAAACTTCAAATATATTACTTTAAGGAAATCAGCATATATTTTGGTTTTTATAGTGTTTTTTTTTTTAGATGGGGAGGATTTTGTCGCTCATTCTTGATACGCTTTTAACTGCAGATCGTGGTACTGTGCCTTAAGAATGGAGAATTTGAGAAGGCTGAGGACCGACTTCATAAATACTTCCCTGAAGGACCGACAGGACGGGTGAGTTTTCTCAGCTATCTGGTTTCCGTAGTGCAGTTCCGAGATCCTTTCTGCCTTTCTGGTGCCGTCACTTTGCCAGACGTGTTCACGTTCAGCGGGGTGTGCGGCAGTATTGGTGTGATGCGCCTCGCTGTAGCTGCTGTGTGTAGCGGGTAGAGAAGCTGATACTTCCTCTTGTGCCATCGGCGTCCCGCAGGGTGCCGTCTTCCTGAGACTGGCGCAGCAGAGGACCAGCTCACACCACGCCCTCGAGAAGGTCACCTTTCAGCAGTTTAGACAAGACATGTTGAAGTTTTCTGCCAGCCTCTTCCCCAGCTCTGAACCCTTCCTCTTCAAGGTAAACCTGTCTGTGCCAAGGCCACAGCCGTATACACATTCAGTATTAGTCTTTTTTTTTTTTTTTGTGTACTTCCTAATGGATACAAAACCTTCAAGTTACATTTGAATTTTTTCACTGCGGTTCATGCAATTTATTTTAATTATTTGGGGAGGGGTTCGGGGCTGCCTAGGATAGAGCAGCAGCCAAGCATAATTTCAGACTGCCTAGTGTGAAGGTTGACCAGCGCTGGGTTTTTTCCAGATGGCACGGAAGGTCCAGACCTTGAGACCCGTGGCGGCGAACGACAAGGTCGCCGAACCGGAACCGGTTGTGGAATCGGATGGTGTCTCGGTGCGGCCGACGGAGCCGGAGGACAGTGGCACCATCACAGGACCCAGGTGCACAGATTATCTCGCATAGGGCTCAGGGTGCTGGTTCCTGGTTCCAGCTGGGATTTGAACCCGATCCTGTAGCGACTCCTGCATCTCCTCCCTTCTTGTGCCGTTCAGCTTCCTGAAGCTCCGCCTCCTGAAGTCCGCCTTCACACAGCTGGCAGCAGAGCAAGGCCTACTTACTACCTTCACCGAACTGCAGGAGGCGCTAGAGCAGGAGCTGCAAGAGGAGAGCGGCAAGTGTGCGGGCACCACCTCCCCACAGACTCCCGCTGTGCGTGCCCGGCCCCCAGGGGGCGCTGGCAGTCCCAGGGAGGGCTCACAGGCGGAGATGCCTGTCCAGTGCCAGCCGAGGCCATACACTGTGTCCAGGCTGGTTATGGAGCCCGACAGTCAGCCCAGCGAGTTAGAGTCCTCCGCCAGCCAAGAGGAGACCTCGGGAGGCCGGGAGGAGCACGTGGCTAGCCAGGAGGACACTTCCGCTGCCCAGAAGGAGCACGTGGCTGATCAGGAGGAGCTCGCAGCCAGTCCCCAGAGGAGCCCCCTGGTCTCCCACCATGCCCGCCACAGGACCCCCAGGAGAGATACATATAACAGGTGAGCCAGAGCCAGCGTCTCCTCAGGAAGATCTGAGGTTTGTCACTGAAGTAATTATGGTCCCTGTTCCCTGTGAAGACGTTTCCCCGCTGACGATGAGGACAGTTCGGACACGTCGGACACTCCGGAAGCAATGGACCAGGACAGGGTCGCGCGGAGCTCGCCGTCCCCAGGGAAACGGTAGCTGTCCCTGGGCCACGCTGACTCTCCCCAGTCATCTCTGCTCCATGTCCTCCCTCCTCTCATTCACGCCTTCTCCCGCAGGTCCAGAGTGCTTGCGGTGGTGGAGGGAGCAAAGGCTGAGTGGAGTGATGAGGAGTCCTTGTTCGGTTCGCCGACGAAAGACGGTAACGGAGATGTAGGGGGGGCACGGGCTGCCGTATCGCCTCCTGTCCAGCGCTCCTTATCTTTCCTCTGCTTTTTAAGGCTCCAGGGGATGTCTGACTGGCGACGGCTCAGGAGGCCGAACTTTAAAGAAGGTAACAATGATGCTGTGGTCATGTGACGTTGGTTGGGGGGGGGGGGTGGCGGGGTGGTCTGTCCTGTCCTCTCAGACAGATCCCTCACCTCCTCCTGTCATGTTCGTCTTTCGCAGAAGTGGACGGTGGAGGAGAGCGAGTGGCTCAAGATAGGAGTGGCCAAGTACGGCGAAGGGAGCTGGGCCCAGATACGGAGCAGCTTCCCCTTTGTGGGCCGGACCCCTGTCAATATCAAGGACAGGTGGAGGACCATGAAAAAGCTGAAGATGGTGTGATCCTCCAAAGACTAGGAGCCAGACTGAGACATCCAAGAATGTGGAAACTGGAGCTGCTGGTGATTTAGCTAGGCGCTGGGCAGTTTATTGCTTTTTGCATATCACACGTTCATTTGTTGGTGAGGTTGGTGATCCTGACAGCTGAGAGCAGCTTCCAGGTGCTGGGTGAAGTACTTTGAGAAATGGCGACCTTTAAAAGGTTACTGATGCAGTTTAATAATTTTCTGTAAATAAATATTACTTCATTTAGGTAATAAAAGTAATGTGTTGTGTGTTGATTTCTTCCTTACAGTGATGCATGCCCGTAGGCGGGTATCCGAACAGTCGCGCGTGCCCGTAGGCGGGTATCCGAACAGTCGCGCGTGCCCGTAGGCGGGTATCCGAACAGTCGCGCGTGCCCGTAGGCTGGTATCCGAACAGTCGCGCGTGCCCGTAGGCGGGTATCCGAACAGTCGCGCTTGCCCGTAGTTGGGCGTCTCGGCAGAGACGTGTTTCCTGGCCTTGACGTGTTAATGTAAGAGTGGCTCACGGCACAT
>JAOYFF010000020.1:7431440-7443854 GCA_025773925.1 Cryptomyrus ogoouensis | reverse complement strand
GATCAGCGACCAATCGGTCATTTAGAGACAGGCATGCATTCTACGGCAGGGATGCCTTTTTCGGCATAACACCTGGACCAGCGGACCTCCTCCGTTATAGACAATATTCCGTTATAAGCGAGTCCACTATAACGGGATTTTACTGTATTAGCTTGCTGAAGGCTTAGGAAGCATTTTCTCTCATGGTATCTACAGCCTAGTTGAAATGAGTTTAAAGCAGGAAGGTAGTTTGTCTCAAGTTGCCTTTTTTGTTGAGCTCTTGGTTTCGGAACCAGCGCTGTACTACAATGAACGATGTTACGATGTTTGTTACAAATGGGTGTAAAGTGTTTTAAAATATTATGCAGTTAGCAACAGCCCAATGTGTTACATTACATATTTTGTCTATAATGCAACAGAATGGCTTTGGCAGCACAAAAGCAGATCATTTTGATGATGCCTATAGGAGTATTGTGTCATGACACAGGGCTTTTTGTAGAAAAGTAAACCGCGTCGTCCTAAAATATGTGATCTTACTAAAAAATGAACTAACTCTCTGAACAATAAATTACCCCCCCCCCCCCCGCTTTGCCTGCCCGGTCCTGATGCTGCTCAGCTGCGCCTCCTGATTGGTCAGCTGTGCTGCGATGCCCTGGGAACCGGCTGTGCAGTGAAGTAGAGCCACCTCAGCTGCATATAAAACCCCGCGTCGCTCTGTATCAACAAACCCAGCTGTGCCGCTTCGCAGGACACGCCGAGGACCCAGAGCACGATGCGGGAAATCGTTCATATTCAGGCCGGCCAATGTGGCAATCAGATCGGCGCTAAGGTAAAATGACTACCAAATGAATACCAATCAATCCTTAATGCGAACTGCCAGCCAAGTCGTGTAAATCCCTTTTTGTTATTATATGTTTTAACGTAGTCTGCTATCTATTTGATTTTCGTTTTTTTCCCTTTTGATCCTTTAGTCTTCTTATTCCACATGACAGGGTGTTGAAAGAGTGTTTTACACTGCAATGAGGCGCGTATTTAAGGTAATGTTGTGAAAATGCGCTGTACAAAAAAAACTGAATTGATTTGAATATTTGGAATATGAATATGGAATAAGTTCAAGAAAGCGGCAGGGAATTAAAGTATGACGCAGCAGCAGCGGACTGTGGTCGGTTTTGCTATAAGGAAAGACATGAGGGAGTAAATCATAACTGAGACATGACCTGGGTAGACATGACCGGGGAAGACGTAACCGGGGGAGACATGACCGCCCCCGCACTGCCGAGTCGCATGAGATCAGCGCGGTGTCCGAAAGCGCAACAGTTTGTCAGGGTCCTTCTGGGGGGGCGGAGTGCAGAGCGCCGTCCTCCTGCGTTGCTACTCGGTTATTCCGTTAGATCAACCCTTGAACACTGTAGGGTCTCACAACGCAGAATTTTTCAGCAGGGTATTATCGCAGCCCCCCCCGACCGCATCGCCGCACCCCAGTCCGCAGTGCGCACTTCCCCGGATCGTCACGCGCTCCGGTACCGATCCCACATGGAAATTAATACTTGGCTCAAGAAGTTGGCTTTCATCCCCGTGGTATTCGGTGTATACGTCTGCACTAATGGAATTGAAGTATCCAGCATGTATAATTATGGAGACTATTATGGACAAATTGTACATTTTGACATTGTCTTACGTCACTTTTTTTTTATCCGTATGTCCTAATTTTCAGTATCACCGTTACTTTGTTATTGTTAAAAACAATCTGCTCAGATTATGTTACCGGCACTCCCCCTGCTGTTCTGCTGAAGTCAGAGCAATAACGGGTACTGCCAAGCCAGAGAATGACATTTACACTGTAAAGGTCATACCTGATTAATATATGTACATATATTTATTTAGCAGGCATTTTTGTCCAAAGTGACGTAAAAGTGCGACAAATAGCACATTACAAACATTAACGTACGTGCTGTCAAGGAGTTAGCTAGGCGTTGGTCTGCTGGACTGAGCTTCCAGGAATGACGGGAAACCTGGATTGCAAGATAATTAACATATGATTAAATATATACGAAAAACATTTAACACTTCTAAACCGGAAGTGTGAAGTGTGCACGCGTGGCAAGCGTGGCATCCTCTTGTCTGTTTGATGTATCACTAAAGATATTTTTTTTGTGTGACCGGGTACTTAATTAAATGTGTTATACTTGGGTTTGTCTTCATGCTCGGGACGTCTTAACTGAGCAGTGAACATTATTACACACCATTTTTTGCAGCTGGGGAGGCAGGTTGCCAGCGTTTGGGTAAGCTCCTTGATCGGAGGATGATGGGATGGCATTTTCAGTCCGTATGTACAGTTCCTGTACAGGCTGAGTGGAAATGGAGATTCAGTGGTGTTTTCTTGCATCCATCCTACTTAATCATTTATCCAGATCAGGGTCATAGGGAGCCTGGAACCGATCCCAGGTGGTGCAGGGCAAAGGCAGGGACAGCGTGGAAGGGATGCGAGTTCATCACAGGGCACAATCTCGTGCACAGTCAGGGAAATTCAGAGACAGTAATCTGCATCTATCTTTGAAGCCTGGGAAAAAAACAAATGTTTCTAGTGGAACCTCACGCAAACCCTAAGGAGAACACGGTGGCAGGAAGCCAAAGTGCTGTGTCAGTGCTGCTTCGTAAAGATTTAAATGTAGTTATGTCAATAACAGAGGTGGCGATTTCAGGTCCAGAAAGTAAAAATCCAGACCATGATTTACTTTCAACCAACCTGTAGAGCATAAAGAGTCACAGTCGCAGAGTACTCAGCTGGTTAGTTGAAACAAAATCTTGTTCTGGATTTGTACTTTCTGGACCTGAAATTTCCACCTCTGGTGAAAAATACAGGTCTTGGCTGAGTATAAAAAACTCTTAATGGACTGGGGTCATTTATTAGGGTGAAATAAACGTCAGGGTGATGTCATCTGTTAGGGGGCAGTGACACTCTGAAAACGGCTTATGTTTTAAGGTTTCATTCAACTGAATACATGCAGTGTAGTCATATCTACAGGAAAACTGTAATGAAGCTAATGAGATTAGCATTCACATTTATCTGCTTAATATTTTTTCCCTTTCTCTCTTGAACATAGAAGAGTGGTTTATACTTTTTGTTTATTTAAAGATGTTGTATTAGAACAAACTGTTTACAAGGTTGCATTGTATTTGATTTACAAATAGGCTACAGGAGTAAAACTGAGGCATATATCTTTGTTATCCACAAAGACGCTGTGGCCAAAATCGGGATGGTCAAGCTGTAGATACATACATTTGTAATAAAATGCATTCAAAATATTAGGGGCAGTGGGCAGTTTTAGCCAGGATATTGGGGTACCTCCCCTACTCTTTCAAAAGATGCCCAGGGATCTTTCATGACCTCAAAGAGTCAGGATCTGGTTTTATATCTCATCTGAAGGACAACACCATTTTTACAGTATGGTGTCTGCATCACTGCACTGGAATCCACACAGAACACAAGATGGGCTAACCGGTTGGCCACACCAACACCTCTTCCAGCAGCAGCCCATCTTTCCTAGTTGGTCTCCCATCTAAGTACTGGCCAGGCCCAAATCTGCTTAGCTTCAGATGGCAGGTTGCATGGCTGCTGATGAGATCTGCAGGACAGCTACTGAACAGAAGTGGAATGATTCCATCCCAGGTAGACTGCAGGTATTGTCAGTAACTCTCAATTTACATGTGATGTCCTGAAGTTGTTCATCTCTCCGTGGACTCTTGATGTCCTAAAGCTGTTGATCTCTCTGTAGGCTCTTGGTGTCCAGAAACTGCTGATGTCTTAGTAGACTCATGATGTCCTGACAGTGCTGATCTCTCAGTAGACTCTTCATGTCCTGAAGCTGCTGATCGCTGTCTAGGCTCTTGATGTCCTAAAGCTGCTGATCTCTCTGTAGACTCTTGATGTCCTGAAGCTGCTGATTTCTCTGTAGACTCTTAATGTCTTGATGGTGCTGATCTCTCTGTTGATTCTTGATATCATGAATGTGTTGATCTCTCTATAGGTTCTTGATGTCCTGAAACTGCTAATCTCTCTGTTGACTCTTGATGTCCTAAAGTTGCTGATCTCTCTGTAGACTCTTGATGTCATAAAGCTGCTGATCTCTCTGTATACTCTGAATGTCCTGAAGCTGTTGATCTCTTTGTAGACTCTTGATCTCCTGACAGTGTTGATCTCTCTGTAGACTCTTGATGTCCAGACAGTGCTGATCTCTCTGTAAACTCTTTATGTCTTGAAGCTGCTGGTCTTTCTGTGGACTCTTTATGTCCTGAAGCTGCTGATCTCCCTGTAGACCCTTTATTTCCTGAAACTGCTGATCTCCCTGTAGACCCTTTATGTCCTGAAACTGCTGATCTCTGTCTAGACTTTTAATGTCCTTACAGTGCTCATCTCCCCATTTACATGACCTGCTCTGCCACTGTGGATCTCCCTTTGTGACACTTGATATCCAGACATCTTTTGCTCTTACTATTTACATGTTTGTTGAATTTCCCACTTTCCTGTCATTGAAGGTCAGACTCTTCCAGTCTATCTCACATGGTAACTGGCAGCATAATGCTCCAATACTCGCAAGTAGTTCCTAATTATAGGGAGATGCTCTGCTGATGCATATTTCGCAGGCTGTAGCAAAGCTGCTTGCTTCCTCTGTTTGCCTTGCAGTTTTGGGAGGTGATCAGTGATGAGCACGGCATTGACCCCGCCGGGAACTATGTCGGAGACTCTGACCTGCAACTGGAGAGGATTAGTGTCTATTATAATGAGGCCTCATGTAAGTCCAAATGATATAATCAATTATTATAACATATGATATACAAGTATGAAAATATACATTATCAATAGACCTATAATCCAAGGACTGGTTATGAACGCACTGCTCTTAGTTAATGGCTACTTCTTTCCAAACCTAATTAATGGCCACCTTATTGCATTTAAAACCTGCTGGCGTTGAACTGTAGCAATGATGTGTTTACGAACCGCTGAGAGGAAGCCGGTCTTTCTTCAGCCTCCAAGTACGTTCCTCGAGCCATCCTGGTGGACCTAGAGCCTGGCACCATGGACTCGGTACGGTGTGGTCCCTTTGGCCACCTCTTCAGACCAGATAACTTCATCTTTGGTCAGTGAAGTGTTCTCCTTCATGTGTTTTTCATAGGACCTTATGATGATCTGTGGAGAAGGTTTTAGAAACCATGAACAAATAATAAAACACACCAGTCATTAGGTCCTGTATCCTTGTAACAACCAATTATGAGTAATGCTTTACATTACCTGTACCTTCACAGTGCATTCATAGAACATTCATAAGCAGCATGTAAGAAAAAATTAACAACCTAACACACCTTACACACCTAACACATGAATATTCTATGAATGCATAATGAATCCATTATGAAGGTACAGTTAATGTAAAGTTTATTATTTGTATCACGAATACAGGAAAATGTTCTTGCAGATGCTCCTGGTACCAGTGTAAGTGGTTATCAAAGATGTCACAGTTTCCATTATGTCTCTGGTTTCATTGACCTATTTCAGACTGTAGGCTCCCTGAGCAACTGCACTGTCTGAGCTGATCTGCACTGTCATGTAGATGTTAAATGCTGAGTGTGCTCTCCCCTCTGTGAAGGTCACATCTGCAACGTTGTCAACTGCTAATGCCACAGAGCTCTGTAGCTGTGCACACGGTGATGGATTGGCCTTGTCAAAAGGGCCACTGTCATTGGCCAGTCAGCTCCCTGTACGCTGCTTGAGGAAATGCCATTGGCTTTTACTAAAGATCCTCTGGTGAAGATGCTCATCTTAATGCCTTGTCAGCACTGAATGTATTTTAATGCAGGAGCAGGAACTACTTTACCTACAACAACACATTATTACTGCAGGATATGTCCTGTTTTTAAAGGTCATATGTTGCACACAGCTCCAATTGTGCTTTTTACTTTACCGAATGGAGAGAATAAGTACACAAAGGTGGTGTGAAGGAAAGGTGAAGTTTGGAGAAGGTGTGTGTAAGGTATGACTTTCATTATGAACTCCAGCTAACCCTGCAGTTATGTTATACTGGGGACATTATTGCTGGTGCCTTGAATTTATTATTATACTAAATTTACATTATACTACATCACATTAGGGGTCACATGGTTACTTGGCATTATACATACATTTACACTTTACTACTTATACTGCTGACTCATTGGTTACATGGCTGTGACTGCATCTTATGAGATAATTGTCTTTGTTGCTGTTCTTGTGCAGGCCAGAGTGGAGCTGGAAACAACTGGGCCAAGGGCCATTACACTGAGGGGGCGGAGCTGGTGGACTCGGTGCTGGACGTCATGAGGAAGGAATGTGAGAACTGTGACTGCCTACAGGGCTTCCAGATGACGCACTCGCTGGGCGGGGGCACCGGCTCGGGCATGGGCACGCTGCTGATCAGCAAAGTGCGTGAGGAGTACCCCGACCGCATCATGAACACCTTCAGCGTGGTTCCCTCCCCCAAGGTCTCCGACACTGTGGTGGAGCCGTACAACGCCACACTGTCCATCCACCAACTGGTGGAGAACACGGACGAGACGTACTGCATCGACAACGAGGCGCTCTACGACATCTGCTTCCGCACCCTGAAGCTGGCCACGCCCACCTACGGGGACCTCAACCATCTGGTGTCGGCCACCATGAGCGGCGTCACCACCTCCCTGCGGTTCCCTGGCCAGCTCAACGCCGACCTCCGCAAGCTGGCCGTCAACATGGTGCCCTTCCCCCGCCTTCACTTCTTCATGCCCGGCTTTGCCCCACTGACGGCCCGGGGCAGCCAGCAGTACCGCGCCCTCACCGTGCCCGAGCTCACCCAGCAGATGTTCGACGCCAAGAACATGATGGCGGCTTGTGACCCACGGCACGGGCGCTACCTCACGGTGGCCACCGTCTTCCGTGGCCGCATGTCCATGAAGGAGGTGGATGAGCAGATGCTGGCCATCCAGAGCAAGAACAGCAGCTACTTCGTGGAGTGGATCCCCAACAATGTCAAGGTAGCAGTGTGTGACATCCCACCCCGCGGCCTCAAGATGTCGTCCACCTTCATCGGCAACAGCACGGCCATCCAGGAGCTCTTCAAGCGTATCTCCGAGCAGTTCACCGCCATGTTCCGACGCAAGGCCTTCCTGCACTGGTACACCGGCGAGGGCATGGACGAGATGGAGTTCACCGAGGCTGAGAGCAACATGAACGACCTGGTGTCTGAGTACCAGCAGTATCAAGATGCTACGGCCGACGATGAAGGGGAGATGTACGAAGATGAGGAAGAGGAGTCAGAGGCCCCACCTCAGAAGCCCCTGCTGATTTGAGGAGAGTTTTGGGCGAGCTCATCTTCAGCCACCAAGCCTCCATTTAGCGCTCTACTGTCCTTCCGTATGGCTCCCTTTGGCGCTCTTATTATTGCTTAAAAGCATTTGTTGACCTAACCAGTATTTTTTTGTGTCTTTCCAGCTAAAGATTTGGTTCAGATACACAAAATACAGAGTAATAAAAATCACAGAGTTGCAGAACCTCTTGGTCCTTGCATTTTGGCCAGAGCCCTGTTTCATCTTACTTTCTTGCTTTTTTGCTGCTACTTTGGAAGGATTCATACATGTACTTATATTACTGTTAAATCTGGCATCTTATAAGGACTTTGCAGGGGGATTTCTGAAGATGGATAAAAATACTGTTTGTGGGGGGGGGGTTGCTGCATCCACATCTAAGTGACCTATTTGGGGGCTATAAATATCACATCTTCAGCAGGTAGGATGTGCTGGCAGCAGTCCGGTGGTAACAGGACACTACGTCAGCCACAGAACTGAAAACGATATTCATCACGTGGTCGCGACCCAGTAATTTTGTGAGAATGCCTCATTGATGCACCTCCCTAAATGATCTTGCTGTAGCTCTCCTCTGACCTTCGGCAGATTTATCACTGTTGCCTCGAATAACATCCCTGAAATTACACCATAATGTGGAATTAAAAATGATCTCATCTGACTTTCTGTTTCAAATTATTTCTCTCATTTCAAGCTACATTTATTCACTGCTGTAGTAGAAACTCTTTTAACCAATTGTTCTGTCATTATTTGAAATAATTTTACAATTTCCAATGTTTTATACGAATACGTTTCTAGATAGATACTAACAATTTAGTGATGAGTTGTATATTCAATACTGCTTATTGTTAAGGTGAAATTGGAAATTTTGAATATTCTGAAGGTTCCAGCCTAACCCAGGAAGGCAAGGACTCTCCGTACAGGATGCCAGTCGACCATAGGGCACACAATTGGCAATCAAGAGACGTCAGTCGACTTTTTGGAGTGTGGGAGACGATCCATGCCAACATGGCGAGAACAAGCGAAACACACACACAAAGCCAGGGGTCACACACAAACACGACAAGAACACGTAAAGCACACACTCACGAAGCCAGGGGTCACACGCCAACATGGCAAGAACATGCAAAGCACAAACACACAAAGCTGGGGTCACACATGAACACGGTGAGGACACGCAAGGCACACACGTGAAGCCAGGGGTCATGCCCCCAGCGCTGCAGCTGGAGGCTTGCAGAGCTGCCAAGTGCCGCCATTCTGCCTCCTGCTGGCACGCTGTGTTATTTCCACTGGCTCAAAGTGCTGCAGAAGCTTAATTAAAAAAAAACTCATACCAGATTCTCTTTCCAAAAATAAAGCAATGAAACGGGAAATGAAACTGCTTAGTCACACGTAAAAATGGCGGCTCTCGGCCGTCTACAAACTAACACGTCATCTATCACATCTTCACAGTAGGATCGCAGTGACACCTTGTGTATAAACAAAGCATTACGCCTTATTTAATTACACATCATTTAATTCGTTTTTTGAAAAAACATAAGTATTCTCACCCCAAGATGCCTAGTGTATGTCAGAAAAACCCTAAATCAGTTTAAAAGCTGAATGTATCCAGTGAAGAGCTGCGTGGAGATAGCAAGCCCTTGGTGGTTCAGCTTGCACTTTAGCAGATGCCAACAGCAGCGTCTTGAGCTCCTCACTTTATCGGTTTGAGACGGTTTAACGTGACCGAATATCTCTCAATGGGGTCCCTCTTTTGTGGCTAATTTAAGTATCTGTATTTTGCTGTTGCATTTCATGTCTGTACCCTCCCCCCCATCCCTCAGAGTGTAACCCAGAGGGTGATGATCCCAACCACCAGGTGGCAGCGGTGTACAGCTCTGAGTGATGGCTGAGTGGGTGTGGCCACAGGCACTGCTGCAGTTTCCGTAGTGAGGAGCTTGCAGAGGTGGGATGCTGCTGGGGCTTCCAAGATGCTGCAATGGAAGGACAGCGTGGGCTGCAGATGCAGACATCAAACTCCACTGCTTCCTGTACGCCGTGTTCCCTGGGATAGTCTTTGCTTGAGACGAGCTTCCACCACCTCTGGGCTTCCTGTGACCTCTGTGACCTCCTCAGGTCACAGAGAGATAGGAGATCCGTATGGGGGGGGGGGGGGTGCTCTAGTTGTGCCCTTCAGGCCCCTGAGATCACAGCTCAGCAGCTGAACACAGCAGATTGGGTGTTTTCCTGATTAACGTGTTGTTTGAGAACATCGCATGTGTGATGTCTCTTAAACGTGGCGGTCTCCTGCTCACCTCGACTTAGAGCTGCTCTGTCCAGGTGGGGCAAAGGTGACCAGCGGGAGCTGTTAGGACCTGGAGCCTTTGAGGAGATGTGGTGAGTTTGTGGAGGTCCTAGGGACCAGCCTGCCTCAGGACTGCATGACAGGAACATGAAGGGAACAAGAGCCAGGACCCTCAAAGAAGAAATGGTCCATATAGTGCAGTGTGAAAATTGGAGGATACAGAACTCTGATAAGGAGAACATTGAGAGGAGGCAGGTTGGCTCATTTCAGGTGGTGGCATGGAGCAGAAGTACCTGCATTAGAGCTTCGGTTTGACTAAATAGGTTGTTAGGGGTGTGTGTATAGCACTTTCAGATGCTTCTGTATGAGCAGCTGTTATTTGTAAGAGATGGTGTGTAAATGTCTCTTTCTTTGTGAAGATACACACTCAGTGTTTATCTGAGATGTTTCTCCTCCTTTTATGTGATCTATGGCTTCATACTTCCACCTGATCTCGTACCTGCATCCTGCATTCTGCAGTAATTGAGCATTGCGGTCTATCCTTTAAATGTCCCCAACTGTCACACAGGTGTTCGTGTTTAGTTTGATCTGAGGACGGCCGTTTGTTATATACCCTTGGCTGGTTTGCATTAACGTGTTTGTGGATTAAATTTACGGTTCACGCAGTGTTTTTCAGACAGGTGGTTCTTAACTGGATATTCTTATTTATTCAATGTTTCATTAGCTGCAATAATGCAAGGCTCAGAGAACATGGTCAGTCTCTGGAGCAGCAAGGGTTAAGGACCTTGCTCAAAGGCCGAATGGTGACATTGTCCTATTAAACATCTTTTAATCCTTTACAGGAGGTTCTAGGATGAAACGGGTGCCACGGTGCTGCTGTGATCTTTAATGTAAGGGCACGCTGGGCGAGCCAGCTGGCTGCCACGTCATCGTAATGCTGTGTTAGGTCTCAGCTACCTTCCTGCCCTCCCCCGCCGGGACCGACGAGGTACGTGAAGGTGAGGGGTATGTAATCGGTGCCCAGATCCACCAAAAAGACCACAGACCATACTGTAACAGGAATTCTCTTTATTTAAACAAACAGCTGAGTTATAAATGTATGTTACAAATGTGTTATACAATGGGTTTGTGTTTATGCAGGTTTTAAATACAATACATAATATATACACCATATATCCTGAATTACATTTCCCTGTAAATGAACACAGATTACATAATTATGCCGTTATACTTTTTTCATTGAGAAAAAGTATTTAAAACACATGAAATTTGAAGAGCATACATTCATGTTTAATATAAGCTGCTGGAAAGGACCCCCCATGGGATCAGGCTGATGGGGCCCCAGCCAGAGAAGAGGATCGGCCCCTGGCCCCGGGGCCCTGGTCATTCACACCTGCATTGCGCTTCAGTGTTGGGACATGAGCTGTGCAGTTTCTTTGTTAATACTTATGCTTCAGGACATAATCTTACATGACGTTTTCCTGTGTTCAGGCTCGTGTATAGGGTTGAAATGCACAAAGTTTAATTTATGTCATATTCTAGTGCAGATCCTGAGCACCTTCAACAAAGCATCAGTTCTCACAGGGACTCCTGGGAGGAGCAGAGATTCATCTCCCCAAGGAGCACATTTTGAAAATGGCCACAGCTGCACCTCTGAGAACATGAGCGCTCTGGGTAGGATTTCCATCACTTGTGTGTCAGAGTATGTGGCCGGAGTTTTGTAAGCGGTTCTGGTTCAGGACTCACAAACGAAAAGACACGAGAACACAACCAGGACAGGTACGCTGGGCTGCTTGGTACAATCTGTTATATTGTAGGTTGGGGGCCATCCATTTCATTAGTGAATTTTGTTGTTATAAATTTCCTGTTACATTGCTGTAGGTCTCACTTAAGCACAGTCAGACTTAACACCTTAACTAAAACTGAAATAGATGCAGTGTTTATTCGATTAACGCTCTGCATCCTAACAGACATACACACACAGTGAAGTAAGACCCACAGCACTTCGGATTCCAACATGCTAAATATGTAAGCGTTAGGTTCTCGCTGAGCGCTCACATGGGTAAACGTGTCTGTCTCTTCTTGTATTCTCACACAAATCTGCAGCCTTGTACTTCATCATGGACCATGTGTTTTCTGATAGTGATAAATGGGCAAAACCCATCTTTGCTCATGTTTTATTGAAGGTTAGGGCCGCTGTGGGTGACAGTGGACATGTTTGTCCCCGTGGGATGGCAGCTTTAGTATCAGCTGTCATTCAGACCTCACAGCCTTCCCATCAGAACTGTCTCCGGCTGCCAGTTCTCTTTTAGGTCGTGAGCAGGACATTCTCCTGAAGCAGCATGATGGTGAAACTGTGGTTTGGTCCCCTCCCTGGCCCCCTCAGATGGAGCCCCCTGGTGTTGTGAGGGAGGAGAAGTTCCCAGAACGCACTGCAGGCACATGTTCCTCTTTCTCTGGGTCTGAGTGGGCTTGCTTAGCGCCAGCGCCCTCGGTCCCCAGTATCCTCCTTCTGTCACTGGCTCTGGCCGCTTCGAATGTCCGGGTGCAGGAATTACTCCTCGCTGTCCGATTTATGCTGCCGGTCCCTGTCTTGAGTTGGCTCACTTTTACTGCATTGGGTCCAGGACGTGGAGCACATGTACTGGCTGTGGCCCAAGGGGGACAGGTCTCGCCCTGGGACACAAAGACAAATTTACAAGGATGACACATCCCTGTTGTATGACACATCCCTGTTGTATGACACATCCCTGTTGTATGACACGTCCCAGGTGTATGAC
>JAOYFF010000020.1:7415883-7426818 GCA_025773925.1 Cryptomyrus ogoouensis | reverse complement strand
TCTATAAGATTCTAACGGGTCTGGATGCTGTTCAGCCAAATGGCTACTTCAATATTAGTTTAAATACTAGAACTCGTAGCCATAGGTGGAAAGTAGCGGGAGAACATTTTAAACTGGATGTGAGAAAGCACTTCTTTACACAGCATGTAGAGTATGGAATAGTCTCCCTGTTAGTGTAGCACAAGCTAAAACCCTGGGTTCCTTTAAATCAGAGTTAGATAAGATTGTAACAACTTTAAGCTATTAGTAGAATTCTGCTCAAACAAGCTTGATGGGCCGAACGCCCCCCCCCCCTCCCGTTTGTTAGCTCCTTATATTCTTATGTTTTTAGTTTGTTCATCAGATGCAATTTCCATCAACCCCCCTGCCAAATAGCACCCCCCCCATTTGCCATCATTAACACTCACGTCTCCTGTCTGTCAGATGCAGTAGCCCAGAAAGGGGCAGTGGGATTGCTCTCTCCTCTCCCAGTGAAGGATTATGGGATGCCTCTGGGCTCAGTTCCCCTGAGCTGCAGGACTTCAGTGGCTTCTGAACATCCTTGTTTGGATCTGCTGCGAAGGACAAGCAGGGGATGGGAAATCAGCCGCTTGCTTAATAGCGCTCAGGGCTGGTACCTGCAGCCCCGAAATTCACTCTTTAATCACGATGTCTCCTGATCACTGTACAATAATGCCTGATTATTAGTAGTAAAGTAAATTTACGGGATTAGACAGCAGCCAGCTGGGTCATGTGACTCTAGGGACTTGAATATGTAGGAACAGATGGTGTCACGGTGAGGATGTATCTCATTCGCTGTCCTTTTCCTGGGAGCATCAGCTGCTCAAATTCCAGCTCTTTTTTTGGTAGCTCACATTCCAGTTCAAGCACATCATCAGTTGCTCGAACTGCTTGAACTCAAGCTGCACATCCTTCTGTAGGGACCCACATTCTGCACAGCGCTGTTTACAGAAGACTACCTTCCAGTTTCTTGGCTACACTGAGTTTTTTGAGAGCACGTCACCAGTGATGATCTTACACAAACCTTTGCATTTTACCCCGTATTCAGTTACCTGAGGTATCTTTATCTTCAGTTTAATAAGAGCCATCTGGAGCATCTGACAGATCCACACACGAGTATCACACTGAGCAGGCAAATGTGCAGTTCACCGGCTGGTGTCTCACTAATTTAACGGTGGTGCAGCTGACGCCTCAGCAGACTCTCAGCTCTGCCCCGTTCATGGAGACTCTGTCATTCGAGTCACGCCGTCACCACCTGTAGTGACTTCGGGTCTCATCCGAACATGAGAAAACCGGCCGTGTGCGAATGACACATTTTTAAAGCAGATGCTTCAGAGGCTGAGAGCTGAGGTCTCCTTCAGGAAGTTCAGTCTCGTCTGACTGGAAAGTCCATCTCTGTTCAGTCAGCATGGACTGATGACAGAAGCAGCCTCACTCCATCCACCTTACATTCATGCTGACCAGCTGCATGCATCCTCTGCTCAAATCAACCCTAAGTTCTCTCTGTTTAACACACAATCTGAGCTCCTTCCAATGAGGCAATACTCAGAGCTGAGAGCCAGCATTTGCGGCTTTGAGCAAATCCTCCTCCAATCGAATATAGTCATGCTGTTGCTCTCCTCATTATTTACCTGTCCCTCAATGTCACCACGCATGTTACATGTAGATAGCGTGTTCCCTGCCACTCCTGACACACCCGTGACTCACACACACAGTCAGCTGCCCCTACCTTGGCCAGCTGCTCCTCCGTGTGCCTCCATCCGGACCGTCTGTGGCGGGAGCATGAGGAGGGCGAGGGAGAGCGGGGTGTGGAGAAAGTGGAGGGGGCCGCTCCCTCATCACGGCATGGATGGAGTCAGCTGGAGCAGATGGGGAGAGAGAGGGAGAGGGAGAGAGAGAGGGAGAGAGAGAGAGAGAGAGAGAGAGAGAGAGATCGCAGAGCTACTTCACAGTGACAAAATGAAGGCGGGGGGACTTCTGGATCGTTTATGAACTCAGGAAGCAGAGGGAGGAAGATTAGATAAAAGGACAAGATCGCTAGAGGAGAAGGACCAGCGAGTATCCATCAGGACGGTAAGACTTGGTCCCGGCATGATGAAACGTGTGTGAACATGTGGAGGCTCTGCTTGAGCTCTGAATCGATGCAGACGCCATACTCTGGCTTCAGAAGCATCTACCATCAAACACACACACACACACACACCATGTGGTACATCCCCTCGCACTGTGGCTGTGAATCAGGGTTAATATAATAGATATAAAACAGCATTTTAGAGGGGCTTGGCTCCAACCCCCACGCTGCTGCTGTCTGTCCACAGCTTCCAGCTTGAGTGCAGTAAGTAGGAAGTTGACCTTATTTACACATATCTGGAGGTGCCATCCAGCTGAGCCCCAGTATCTGGAACAAGCAAGCAAGTAGACAAGTCTGACTCTGAGATTCCGAATGGAGTGTAGAGGATAAAGAAGGCATTGTGCATCTCAGCAGACATCTCAGCAGACTTCAGCAGCTTTATTAGTCATCTCCAGGTGGTTCTTCTTCACACTTTTATCTCTTGGCAGATTTGCTGCTCAGCAGGATGCAGTAGGTTAGGGTTTTTTATGACGGTACCCTCCTCTTTCCAGATGTTCTCCTTCATCTTCTGTGGGGTGACAGAACTTGCACTGGACCGCAGCTCATGCCTCTGCTGGTGAGTTTGTCCTTCCCAGGGGGACAAACCTTGCTATTTCATTCAAACGTGAAGCTTTAACCTCTAAGTTATTGGCGAAGTGTGTGGTCCTCTTTTCACAGAAATACTATGTTTAGTATTTGACACAAAAGTAATAAGTTAGATAATTGATTAATGTTTCATAAACACAGCCAGCTGCATGCTGATAGAACCAGACATCAATATGTAACAGTTTTCATGATATATTTTAATGCCATTTCCTTCAGGAATTCTTGGTAGATGTCGCCCTCTAGTGGACTGTGGTAGGAACAACCAAAACTACAGCAAATATTTACAAAAGCAGCAGGGGGCTTTATCAGAGGGAAATGTGTAAGGGAAGAACCGCATTATTACCAACAAACCCTATACACACAAAGGCTCATATTCCACAAGAACCAAAGCTCTTCTCACTCATTCTCCACACCTCTACACACCTCTACACTTTTAGGCACATGTAGCAGCTAACCTTCCTTTTTGCAACCGACCAAACAATTCAGGTTTATGAAACAATTTAACTTAATCTGTCCAACATAAATATTAAAAATGTTCTTACTGACCCTGATGTTGGCTTGATTCCCCATGTCTATTTGCACAGGCCCAGGTCCCACCTATGATTACAAAGGACTTCAATACCCATAGGCCTTCTCTGGTCATGCTGATTTCATTTACAAAAATGGTAAATATACTGTGTTTGTTTATGTGAATTGTTGTCCTGGTTACTATTACTAGGTTACCTACCCTATATAATGCGCCAGTGGGAATGTGGGGGGTGGTGTTATCAGGGTCCCTCTGCAAAGGGCTTCAGATCCACAGTGAAGGCCTTACTTATTGTTTAAGGTGGTTTCATTCATATTGATGCTTTTATAGAAAGAGACGTAAAATCGAGAAAGCAGGATCAGACAGTCCTGGAGCAACTGGAGATCAGGGGCTGTGCTTAGGGACCCAACAGTGAAACACTGCCAACTATGGGATTCGAACCACTGACCATCCAATTACAGGCACCGTTAGGGATGTAGGACCAGTTTCTCTTATTGCCCCTCCCCCCCCAAATAAGTAGGCCTTCCATTTAAATTATTATGTTGTGTGTGTCCCCGCCAAACATCAAACTTTCTCCTGTGCTTTATGGGTACAGTGTCCCACCAGCTAGAAATGCACTTCGAACATTTAGAAATTCAGTTTCACATGTGCAGGGATATTTTAAAACAGGACGACACTCTCCACTGCAATCCCTGGACATCAGGGTCAGTCAGTCCTGTAGGTGACATAGGCATCCGCCTAGGGCGCCAACTTCAGAGGGGGCGCCGACTTGCCAGCCAATTTCACGTTGTCTCCGACAAAAGGCACCAGTGTATGGTGCCACGCCAGCCAGGATCAGTATTGTCGGGTATTATAATAATATAATATATGGTTATAAGGTGTTTTAATAGCTTTATAGCTAATAGCTGGATACTGGGAAATGCTGCGGCTATTGTACTAATAGGCTTAATGCATAATAGTTAGGGATCCCAGCCATTAGGCCAGCTAAGGATCCATATAGTCCAGGTGGGCAGAGAGAGGGCGCTCTTATCTACCGATTCACAGCAGGTCATTATTAGTTATATGTTAAATCACACCACATAGATTACTGTCAGTGTGCGTGTTCATGCTTAATCCCAGGGAAACATGACTGCAAAACTAAAGAGATTAAATCCTTTAGTTGAGATTTCTAAATTAGACACATATACACAATCCTTTTTTTTACTTTCTAAAATGTGAGTGATGCTTATTTCATATTTAATGGTACACCAAGATTTACCTTTTCCAGACAGAAATATTTTCCGATTCTTTACCGCCTGGTTATGTTTTAGCACTCATGAATCTGGGCAGGACTGATATTTCTTACGAAAATTGATTGGCTTGATGGATCAGATGCTACAACAGCCAGAACGTTTCCTTCCCACAACGCTAAAGAAGGGATAAAGTGTAAGGTTTAAAGCTCTAAAGTCTGAACTTTATTCTAATAATAATAATAATAATAATATCCATCTATCTTCCAACCAGTACAGCATTGGTGTTCTAACAGGGGTCCGCGAGTCCGCCGAAATTTCACAAAATGCAGCGACACTCAAAATTCAATGATACGTCAAACGTATAGGCTGTCTGGCATTCAGCACCAAATAATCAGAAATAATAATCATTGTCCTCCACTGTTTTTATTTTCTTTTTACTAAACAAAACAGAGTTATAATGAAATTATTCGGCGTTTCACCTCACTCCGGCAGCGTTCCTTCCCGGATCTTAGCGGTACGGGGTCCCAAAAGCTCTGCTGTACTTTGTTGGAGGTCCCTAATTTTAAAAAGTGTCTTCATAAAAAATACTGCAGTTTTTTAAAGCAAAATGATGGCTACCAATCAACCAGTGATCCGACCTATACCCAATATAATATTATTAAAACAATCAGGAGAAAGGCCGTACTTGTGTATTTGGGGAAAACAAAACGGCGCTTTAAAATGGGAAAAAAAAACAAAATCATCGGTTTCTGCTGAAGGAAAGATAGTGTGAATGTAATAAATGATCATTTCTGTTTTATCAATTTCCCTCGCAAACCTGTAAATATGATTGATTTTACTAATATCGTGCCATCATCGTTGTTAAAGTAAGTTTCACATAGGACAAATAAGATCTGATTTGTGCCAAGGGCTAGAGAAATTTGCGTTTATATGTGATAAAACTGTATACACGAGTTTTTTAAAACTGCAGACTACCACATATAGGTGCTTCATATAGAAATGACGTCCGATAAAACAGAATTTGCGATAATCGTGACTAAAATTCCAAAGGTTCTCTTTCGGTTAATCCTGTCCACCTGTGATTACTTTAGAAACGTATTTTGTTACGGAATGATGTTTAGATATCATTGTTAAGTGCTGTTAGAGAAATGTTCCGTATGAATAGGACAAACCATAATTTGAGAAAATATTTTATATGTATTGTATATACAAATAATCGCGATCCCCAATAATTTTACTGCATGCCAGTGCATTTTCTTTATACAAATAGCGTAAATAAATTTCTTTCAAGATATCACGTATACTGAAAAAGTAAAAATGCATATGTACATTTTTTGCATGTCTGAATAATTCACATATACATATTAAGAAACTACAGCTCTATGTAGGCACACATCTTTAGTGTTTCAAGCGAAAACAATCATGGCAAATGTTGCCCATAAAGATATATTTTAAATTTACATTAGAAAAGCATAATAAATAATCGGTCGCCAGTTCAAAGTGCCTTACATCTTCTATGATTGATAAAATTGCGTCCAACTTAGGTCCAAAGTCATTTTATTCTCCAAGATAAATCAGTCATTTCGAAGATCCACGGGGACACGTCGCATCCAACAGGAGATGTTTATAAGCTGTAGCCGTGATGTACTTACTGAGCGAACCAACAAAACATGAAAAGCAGTGTATGTGTATATATATGATGCCGTTTTCGTGTAATAAATCCGCCATGGTGACTTGGCAGCATTTTTCGTCGATTTCTTTTGTTTTCTCCAGCAGCTAGAGAAATGAAGGAGTGACTGGTCCATGTCACATAATACAGGGTTTTATGTCTTGATAGGTGCCTTGCTGCTGATAGTAAGGGCCGCCGACTGCAGAGTGCATGGCGGCCGATGGCATCGCATTGAAGGGGAAGACGAATTCCTTCCTGTCACACATGGCAGGGGACTGGGAATGATAGCGTGCGATTCCTGA
This sequence comes from Cryptomyrus ogoouensis, assembly GCA_025773925.1. Taxonomy (NCBI): domain Eukaryota; kingdom Metazoa; phylum Chordata; class Actinopteri; order Osteoglossiformes; family Mormyridae; genus Cryptomyrus; species Cryptomyrus ogoouensis. The sequence continues at coordinate 7,420,373 of JAOYFF010000020.1, read as the reverse complement.
CAAAATAAGTTTACAGTCATTAAAAGTGACAAAATGCAACAGAGCTTTGATAGACAGACACCTAACGTCGTTACGCATCATTTTCCAAATGCAACGCAGTTGGAAAATATAACAAATAATTTTCCAGTCATTTGTCATATAGTATTTCAGAAGAAATCGACAAACTATATTTATTAACAGGCCTATACTTTGTTAAAATATCGCGTTTGAATAATAGGCCTAATGAAAAAAGATAGGCCCACTGTAATAGAACGTTACACTTTTGATATTAAATTTTAGACTATTTATAGTTTACATATACATAAAAAGGTACCATTTTACAATAAGGCTACCCATATAAAGAGTTCATGAATGGTTTATAATCTGGTTATTAATTAGGTTGTAACACTTTATAAATTAATAGACAATTTTAAACAAGTTATAACAGTTTTCTTTTTATTAATGAGTTACTACCATTTACAAGTAGCAAACGGGAGCCTTATTGTAATGTGGTACCCATAAAACATGTAAATTGTGATTCTAAAACAGATTATTTACAAATCTGAAATTAGTCCAATCTCCCTTTTGTGAAATATCTTGTGCTTATGGCAAATAGGCCTACAGAAAATGTTAAACTGTTGAACAAAAGCTACGAAAACCTGATTATTTCTGGAGGTGCTCAACCAGGAAATGAATACCAATAATTTCACATTACGCTGAACAGTAACGCAAACATTTTTTTTTGTACTGCAAAAGTTATCATATTGCAGAAAAAAATGTTATTCGAATCATTCCCATAAGCTCGGCTGGATTTCTTTATCTTTTTTGTGGATAATTAAAGGGAATTATCTGGGCTGGGTTGTTTCGGAGACAGCGGATCGGCTGCACGCAAATCCCCCGAGATGCGGCGCCTCAGGTCCGCCTCACTGCCCGATCTGGACCGTCAGGCCGCTGGAGAGCGAACACAACTCCTAGCGAGATGCTTCCGTTGCTTCCGTATGTTTCCACAAATAGCTCCAGGGATGTATAATAAACATATACCCAGGGTTACCCGCTGTGAGTTAAAATAGGACAGGAAACAAAAGCAGGTACATCGTATTCTCATCGTTCGTGGTGTAATGGTTGGGGTTTCTCTGTTTTCATTCAAACTACATATTCTAAAATCTGAAAAAGAAAACTTGTTTTATGCTCGATGCATTTCGTCTCATGTACAGACGTTGCTATGCATTATAATCAAACGTCAAGGCTCGCTTTGAAAAATGGGACTAAAGTAACACAATGTTACAATTACTGTTTAAATAAATTACATTAACTTTCAGAGCAGTTTAACTAAACCTCAGAGTAATGATGATTGATCTATGAGATGATATAATTTCTTTTTAAAAGAATGTTAATAATGCGATTTTTTTAGAATAATTTCCAGACTGTAACGACAGGTTTTGTACCTTGTAGGTCGTGGCCATTCTGGTGTAGATAGCCACCGTCCAGGGGGTGCGCCCCCAAGGCCGGCTGTAGCGGATTTACTCCCGGGTTACAGGGTGCCAGCGGCGGCTGCTTGATGTAAGAGGGGCCGTTTGCCCAGGTGGAGGCTGCGCCGGAGTAGCTTAGGTGAGACTCGATTACTCCCCCGCCTGGAAGCAACGGCGAGGCGGGATTGTCATGATGAGGATACTCGCCCCCGTCAGATCCTGTGCAGCTCCCCACGTATGAATGTCCACTGCTGGGTGACATGTGAGACGCAGAGTGCCCTGCCAAACCCATGCCTTCCATGGTGTTTAAGTGCCCGTTCATCATCCCAATCCCGCTATCCAGCGAGAATCCGGTCGCAGGACAGGTCAGGGATCCTCCTGTTCCCTGGATGTTATAGGACTCCGGTAAATGGTTGAATCCGAGCCCGTTCATCATGCTGTACACGGGCTTCAGCGCCTGGCATTTTCTCCGGAATCCCCTCGGTCTCCTACGGAACGACCCTTCTTCAAACATGAACTCACTTGCGGGGTCCATAGTCCAGTAGTGCCCCTTCCCCGGTCGGCCGAGGCCCTTGGGCAGCTTGATGAAGCATTCGTTGAGGGATAGGTTGTGGCGCACGGAGTTCTTCCATCCCTGGTAGGAGCCCCTGAAGAAAGGAAAGCGGTTTTGGAGGAACTGGTAAATCTCACTGAGCGTCAGGCGCTTGCTGGGCGAGCTCTGGATGGCCATGACTATAAGAGCTATGTAGGAATAGGGAGGTTTCTCGGGCCGGCGGATTCCGGCGTTGGTCTTTTTATTTTTAGTCGTCGAGGAGGTGGGCTCCATCGCTGATGTCTGTCCGCTCGCTTCTTCTGATGGGGTACACGTGGAGTTATTTTGAGCAGGGGCCTGTGCCGAGGCTTGCGCAAACTCTGCCGTCATTATTGTCGTGCACAGCCTTCAGTCACTAACCTGGAGACTCTACTGCTTTATTAGTAAAGTCCGCGGTGCCACAATGTATTAAAACAAACGCTGTGATCGGATTGCCGTTTTTCTGTAGGTCTGCTGCATGCCTGCATACCGCGTCTTTGAGCGCAGTTAAACAGGATGAAGTCTGCGGTTCGAGTGCGCTCCTTCCTCCTGCGGAGATCCCTTTACACTTATCTCCTGTCATCAGCGTCTTACAAACCCGGAGAAACCGCCCATTCAGCGCCCTCCCACTCCGGTGGGACGCAGTCGAGGGAAATGCCTGTTTCTGTTTCTAATGACAAACTTTTTCCCGCTTTCTTTCCGACTGTCCAGAACGAAATAGAGCTTCAGCTACACTCAAAGTGAAACAGTTTTGCATAAAATGAGCCGATTTTCAGTGACAGGGCCGATTACGTGATATTGGCTGGGATGTCGGTGTTTTTTTTTTTTTGTAAGTAGGGTATTTCCAGTGTGTCTTAAATCAATTACGTTGCACAATCTAGTGATGTTTATCAGTTTGCCTTTAATTCTGCATTTAACTTTACTACTACTTAAAGGCCTATGTGTATCAGTATACAAATTCTATATATTCCGTCGCAATATGCAATAGCATCGCTGGACTACCAGGTGATGTAGCCTATATGTAGGCCTAGAGCGGTTACACGAATTATTGCGTTGAGTTATATAGCAAATGCCCACGAATTTAAAGAGCAGAATCTGACTTGCGAAAGTTTGGGAAATGGGCAGGATGTTTATACAATAATATACAAACATGCCTGCCGGACATCTTTAAAATAAAAATCAAATACATGTCCAGGTACTTCAAGCGAAGCCGCTCCTTTGCATAAAGAGGACGTTTGTATCGGGAAATATCTCTGCGGTTGCTGTTGTTAAATCTCTAACTCCCGATTTCCAATTCTGATTCGGTTTTATTTTTAAGCACCAGAGAAGCCGCCCACAAATTCGCCAAGACTCCGTAGGGATCGTCTGCACGCGCTGTCCGATCCGTACCACTCCTATACCAAAGCAAGTCCTGCCTTACTTTAAAGTACGGATAGCTCATTCAAAAGCCCAGGCTTTAAACAGTATAAAGAAAACAAATTCAGTTAACAGAGACGTAGAAAAAATTATAAAATTAAATGATAAAATTGCCGCTGTCGGAATGTGACTCCACTTTAGATAAATAATTTTCAAAAGACTAATGTACCCTCGAATTACTGGATTACATGCTACAGGTTGTCGAGTAATTGTTTTGAGATATTAAAGAACTCTACTATATTCAAAAGGTTCCTCATATATATATTGAAAAATAAATATTACAAACATATTTATGCGACTCATACATACGATATCGAATTTAATATTAAATACGAACTTTCCATGAAATTTATTTTTGTGTGAATATCTATTTCATCTACTGCGATGTTAATTCTGCTCTACTGGATAACAGGTACGTTGTCGAGCAGTATAGATAGGCTACGTACAGCAACGTGGTCTAACATCAGAACGCAAAACACAGCACCTGTGTTTTAAGCTATGAAGAAAGTCGTTATGGTTTATACCGGTTTCTACACTGAGATTGGAAAGACATTTTTCGGAAGAACAGACCACCCACCGCGTAAGAACGCGGCTAGGAGGAGGCCAGCCTGCTCGTCCCTGCTTTTAATTAACGCTGATGACTTCATTCCAGGAGTCGCCCGCTTTTACCCACTTGACTATTTAAACTCGGTGATCTGCGCGGTCACCATCCTCTCTTTCCTTGACCTGCACTCTAGAGGAAACGTAGCCTAAAATTTCATAATAATACTACTAGTAGACTTGAGCCGTCAAATACGCGACTTTTATTCTCCAGGCTTTCTAAATAAGTTAGGGTAAATTATGAAATGTAAAAATTAAAAAAAATATATACAACAGCGAACAATGGTCACTTTCTATTAAAAACATTATTTAATCCGCCTTTTCATTTTTGCATTACGCCTTTTAGCGGTGATTTATCCTCATTTATTGAACCAGAAACATAAATATTTCGATAGTCGGCCTAAATTAAATATACATTTGAATTCCGTTTTAAATGATGCAAAACCTGGCTGATA
>JAOYFF010000020.1:7396769-7409269 GCA_025773925.1 Cryptomyrus ogoouensis | reverse complement strand
ACACGTTGATGAAGTGCTCTCTGAAGTACTACAGAAAAGCACACAAAGTACCCGAAACAGCTGTCGATGTTCAGTTTTTTATATCATGTCTGTCTGTGTTTGTGCGCATACACATGTACAGTAGGAGAAAGCACAGTTTTAAACACTTGGAATTTTATGCTGAACTGATATGTGTAACTTTATCCATTTGCTTTAACCCAATTCAGCTTTAACGTGCTTTAACTATCTTCAGAGTGTAAACGAATCATTGAACTGTTTTTGCTCATTAATTTATTGTAATTTTTATTCACTCCCCATAAACTCAGCTAATTACCAACTCCCAGTTAAGCTGTTTTTTTTATATCTCCACTATATAACTCTATAACCCTAACCATGAGCTTAAGAATTTAATCATATGGAAAAAAATGTAAAAGTTTCCATTCTAAATATGGAAAATACATTTTGTGGCTAATGAACATCCTTAGTTAATAGTAAGTGATGTTTTCCTGTGAATTATTAAACTCCATCCGTTCCGATATAAGGCAAAATGTGCATCTGAGGTTATTAATTGTGAAAACTTAAATATAAATAAATCAGAATGAAAGCTTAAACGTACCCTGTAACCCCCCCATTCCAAATCCATTCGGTAATTGAAAGGAACCGGCAGTATAATGTTTATGTGAAGGAGGCTTTGGGGCCGGAGCCTGAAGCAGAATTCTGTTAACTTCATGCTTCCGTGTTTCTTTGCCATAACTTGAAAGGGATGCGTCCGTGTTGCAAAATCACTTTCGTTTCATCCCTCCCCCCACCTCTGATCAGATTTAGGTCACTGATTAAATTCAGTTTTTTAAAAATAAACCTTCTTTATGTTTGAATAGAGTCAAAAGTGAAAGGATATATTTTAAAAGTTGGCTTTTAATGAATATCAGTTAGTATTTTATTAGGGTGGCACAGTGGGTTGTCTTTCACCTCCAGGCTGTAGGTTCGAATCCCGCTTCCGCCTTGTGTGTGTTCTCACTGTGCTGTGCAGGTTTCCTCCCAAGGCCCAAAGACCTGTGATCCTGTCTAAACACTCTGCACTGTGTGATTGTATCTGTGCCCTTTGCACAGTCAGAGTGGCACCTATTTTTTACATGCTCCATTCTGAGGCCGGTTCTGAGTCCGGCTGTGACCCGGCTTAGCTACACGCTTCTGCCCCCAGAGGCCGGTTCTGAGTCCTCCGCTGACCCTGCTTTACAGCCACCCACGACTTGTTTATGTCAGCCTCTTGCTTCTTCCCCGATGTTCCCTTTAAAGGGCGCTGAGCTGCAGCCCACCTGCCCCCCACCCCCCGTGTCTTCCTCACACGCTGGAAGCTGGCCAGACTGCGTCGACGGGCAGCTGTAATGGAAGCAGAGTAAAGTACAGCACAGCACAGTATAGAGCAGTAAAGAGAGTGAAGTTTGCTTTCCACCTTGAAGGTTTGGGAGTGACTCTGCGTGGAAAGTCTGTCTGTTCTGGGAAGTTTTTTTCCCATAGGCTTTAATTCCATATAGGAAGACATTTATAGCTGCTGACCAGATCCATCTGGCGAAAGGCAATTGATAGTTGGTTTGTTATGGTCAATTTCACATAGCGGAGCTGAAGTGAACCTTAAATTGTGATGCTGTGACATGTTTAGAAATACTGGGCTGATCAAAGTTCCCTAGTGGGATTCACACGTGTGATTCAACCATATTTATTTGGCTTTCCCAAGATATCTTAAGATGGCAGATACATTAAATGCAGAATTTGGTAACAAACTTATGTAGCTTTGGTTGAGTGCAAATGGTGGCTTTAAAAACTGAGAGCTGATTGGATAGTGGGAGTAAGCATGTGACCAGGACCATGTGTCTCCAGCATGGGCAGCATGAAGGTTGTGGTCTCCTGAAGGGACTCTGCTCCTCAACCTTGGGGCAGCAGCAAGGGGGGGGCTCTGTCTGACCATGCCTTTTATGTTCTGACAAGTTTCTTAAAATAACAATTTATATGTATGTCTGTGTGTGTCTGTGTCTGTGTGTGAGAGAGAGAGAGAGAGAGAGAGAGAGAGAGAGTGAGAGTCATGTATAGATTACATTGTGATGACCAAAATGTTCTCACAATGGGATAAAGCCCCATTATTCTGACGTTGTGGGGAGATTATATGGTTAGAATAAGGGGACACCCTGGATGGGTTGCATGCCTTTGGACTGTAGGCAGTCACCTGAGTACCTGAAGGAAACACAGGGAGGAGCTGTACACACATACAGAGCTGTGGGAGCTGGGATCCAGATCCCCACCCACAGAGGTGTGAGGCTGCAGAGCCCCAACTGAGCCAGCGACAAACAAACACGTTTGTCAGGGTCTCTGCTGGCTCTTCGGCTTAATTTCCCTCAGCCTGTTCTCTGGACGTCCCTCGCCAAATATAGCTCAGAGTTTGGAGTGTCACTGAGATGCGTATCATGCATCTGAAATCTGAAAACGAAGGGAAATAACCTCTGGACAGGGTTGGAGAGGATTTTACACCAGGAATAAATATTTACAGGAATGAGGCTTTGCCATGTGCGACGCACATGATGCCGGGGATCCGCACACCATCGAAAGCAGCATGGAAATGAAATAACGTCTGTGTTTTTACAACACCTTTCCCTGGACGGCACTGTACTCTGCTTCCTTGTTCTTTTAACTAAAACACTGTGCTGTTTAACACCTCAGTCCCACACTGTACACTCAAGTAATATCCTAATATAATATAAGTACAAGTTCCAAACACACCACTTTTTTATCCTTGTCATTCAGCTTGGTTCATGTGTTTTCAAGGAAATTAGCATTCAGCAGCTATTGCTGCAAAACTGAGCAGATTTTTAGATGCTTGATTCCTTTAAAGTTGGGGTCTTTTTACAGTGAGAGATACTTTTACAGAGAAGGTGGGGGGGGGGTCTGTAGAATTTGACGTGGGGGTAAGGTGAATGTGAGAGTGTCGCAATCAAAAATGATTATCATAACTGCCAACTAGTCAAGCGTGATTGTTTAAAAAAATAGCAACAAAATCATGTGGTGCCCAATCAGTGAGTCAGATTAGTGGGTTCTGCTGTTTCAGCCACACCCACGGATAACTGGTGTGTAAGTCGGGCACATGGCCCTGCAATCTTCATGGATACAAACTGGTGGTAGAAAGAGCTCAGTGCCTTTCAGCCCCTTTTCCAACAAGTCAGTTTGTCATCTTTCTGTCCTGCTGGAGCTGTCTGGCCAGCCATAGGTGCTGTAACTGCGGTGTGGAAACCACTCAACTAGCTCAACTAACCATCAGTGGTTGGAGGCCAGGCTAAAACCTCAGTTAATTGCCAGCCAAAGGTGAGCTAGCGCTATAGCATCAAATGAAAGTGACACGCTAACAGCCATGCCCCCTGTTTAGCAGTCAAGCTAATAATTTTGCTATTTGCCAGTGGAAGGTGATAGAGCACTGCAGCAGAAACTACTCTATATTTTACAGTCATCCTAAGAAATTCAGTCAGTGGTGGACAGCCTACATGTTGTTTTCAGATCAGACAGAATCTATGAATAATATATGGAGGGCTGGATTGCAAAATGATCACTGTTTCCGACAGATATGGAAGGTTTGAATGTTCCAACGGGTGACAGTTTGCTCGTCTGAGCGTAGGACTGATGAGCGGAGATGTTCTATTATTGTGTCTCCTCAGGGAACATTTATAATTTAGCGATTAAAACTCTCAGCGGATAAAAATGTTTTTATCTGCTGATTGAAAGGCTCTTGCTGATGTGATTGTGGCTTACATTACAAGGGTGAATTCTGCTTAAAATACTTCCTCAAAATGTTTGACCACAAATACTGGGCATTAACTTTCAGTGGAATTCATGGTCTCATAACCAGGACCAGCGAGTCCAGCTTTTGACGCCCATTGATGCGGATGAGATGAAGCAGGCTCGAGTCAGGGGTCATGGTCCAGCGACAGCCTTCCTGTCTGGACTGAGCATGGGGCAAAAGCTCAATGAAACCGTTTACATTACGGGCACTTTGTGTTAACTGTGCTTTAAGATAATGTCTTCCTGGGAGCCCCTCTTAATACATGGAGGCAGTTAACAGCCAGTTGAGTTAATGAAGGCAAAGTCACCCAGGCTACACTAACCAGAGGCATGTTATGAGGTTAGACCTGCTACCACCTGTGCATTAACTTGTTCAGGATTACCGAGACGCAGTTTGTGGGTGAAGGGCAAATCAGGTTTTCACCACCTGAAAAATGTAATTTTTCCCTGATGAAAACCTTTATAGGTAACAATTTTAGTGTCTGCAATGTATCAGACCTTGTTAATTTCTATTTGTTTTTTCTTTCTGTTTTTTTTTTTTGCATTTATGATTGGTAGTAATATAAATTGCAATTGTGCCGTCTGACTTTTCTGGCTCATTTCAAATTAAACAAGCATCTACTACACCCAGATAAATGTTTGCCCTTCATATCAAGTTTATATATGCATTTTTTTTTTTAAATGAAGTTTTATCATGGGTTGTACCAATGACATGGAGGAGTTGAAAATATTTGTCAGTATTTGAGATTTTGAGATGAACTAACCTTCCCATGGCACCTTGAACTCGGGGTATTTTTATGATGTAACATCCTGTCCACTGTTTTCTGAAATGACTTCAAAATAAAAGCCCTATTTTCCCAGGTTGTGCCACCTAACATTTGTAATATGGACAAAAGGCTTTTCTGTTATCTTAATGGTTCTAAATCCACATTGTTTTGAAACTTTTTAAGAGTTTGACAGTTTCAACCATAGGACTACGTCTAATTAATAAAACATTGAAATTACTTTACCAATTACTTTGCCAGTATTTTCTGCATGAAGTACTGTGTGACTGTTGTGGTGTACTTTATTCAAGCGGTACTGCATTACTGTGGCAGTGTGCTTTTGTCTGTGTAGGGTACTGCATGACTATCTCAGTGTGCTTTTGTTTGTGTAGGGTACTGCATGACTGTCTCAGCGTGCTTTTGTCTGTGTAGGGTACTGCATGACTGTCTCAGTGTGCTTTTGTCTGTGTAGGGTACTGCATGACTGTCTCAGTGTGCTTTTGTCTGTGTAGGGCACTGTGTGACTGTTGCAGTGTGCTGACCATTCACTCTGCAGCCAGTCACCATGATGGGTTTCATCACCTATTAGAGGTCAGAGTTTAAGTCTCTGTGCAAAGCTATGCTTTTTCCCTCTGGAAAGCCTACTTTTACAGTTGATCTTCCTCAGAGGATCTTTGTTTGCTGCATAATAATGTTTACAAAACCCAGATTTTCCCACCATTACCATGATCACATAATTAATGCTTCTTCAATCTGGGGCCTTTTTATTTAGTAAGATGCTTAAGAAAGCCCTTACTCGTTGGAAATGGACCACCTTTTTCTGTGGCCGGAGTCACACGAGTGAGGATCTTGAGGTTCCTGCTTCCTGTCTCTCGCCAGTGGAGACCCTGGGTCTGCTCTTCATGTTGCTCGCTCCCTGGAGGTAAGCTCTGCATGAGAATGGCTCCGGTCGGTGGAGCCTTCTGTGGGTGTCTTACCGAAATCCTGCAATGGAAAAAAGGCTCTGTTTTGTTTGCCTGCTGTTGACTCAGATGAATGGCATGCAGTCCTTACGTAGGCAGGCCACCAGGGAGATGTACACGACGATCATGCAGAAGGACTTAAAAGCGTCTTTCTGCGGTTCGATGCCGCTTCCCACGTTTGGGAGACTCCAAGTGACGCCTCTCGCTGTGTCATCAAAGGGGTACGGATGGGGGAAAAGGACCCAGAGAACTCGGGGGTGAAGAAGGCAGCGTGTCTGCTTTCTCTGGGACCGACTCTTTGTCCCTGTGACTCTGAGACTGGTATTAGCATAGGGGAATGGGACACTGAGTTTTAGCTCTGATCACATCTACTCAGCTGGGTTTCACTGCACATATTGGCACGAAATAAGACTCCCCCAGAACCACGGTGTGGCATACAGGTTGTAGGTAAAGTCACAATGGGAAATTACAGCAAATTACTGGGCTCACTGCAGGACGGTCTCCTTGCTGACAGGGCTTGTCACTGGCTGGGCTCGTTGCTAACTGGGCTCGCCATCTCTGACCAGGCTCGTCTCTGGCTGGATTGTTGCAGGCGAGGCTTGTCACAGGATGAGTGTCTCTTCCTTTCAAACTGGCAGTTAAACCAAACAGACATACTTTCATGATTAGGTCCCTGATCATCAGGAGATGTTCTCCTGCAGTGATCATTTTTAAAATCTCAGTACTGGAAAAGATCCACTGCTTTTTCCAAATTCCAAAAACAAAATTGAAATGTGTAGATATTATAGACTTTGTTTCATCCTGGCAGAAAAATATAAGTAGTTTGTCATGCATTTATGATTGAATAACCAAGCATTCTTTAAGACAAAATAACCACAGATGTATTGTCTTAAGATAAATGCATATCATTGCGCTTTGATGAAATGTTGAAATAAATTGCATTCATTACAAAATGCATCCTTTTTTGTGATCAAATTTTTATTAAAGAAAAACACATCACCGTATACAAAATGCATTTCAAATGATACAATTGAATGATCATTCCTGACTGAAATTCAGATTTGATGTTTGTGCTGTGAAGTTAATGTAAACAAAGTATATTTTTATGCAAATTAAGCATATTTTCTTTACACTGCTATTTTTCTGGGAAGCCAGTGTTTCTGGAATCTGTAATTCAGGCGTAAATCTCGTCTTCATGAAGCTTTGTGACATATTTAGGCCAGTCCTGTGGGATCGGGCTGGTGGTGAAGGATGTAGGACCAGGAGCAGAGGGTGAGTGACAGCCACAGTGCATCTCTGCCTGGGGTCTCTGGCCCTGTAATGTTTATAAATGAGATGTCAAAAGCAGACTTTAGAAGCCCTTTCTGAGCTGTCTGTGTACATCTTCCCATGTAACTGACACTCAGATCCGTCCCGACTTTTGACATCTTGACCCGATAATCTGGGGCATCACTTTTCTTCTTTAGCAGATTGTAAATACAGTAATTTATTCATGGGAAGATTAACAGACAAGATGAGAGGACTGTCTGCTGTGGGTCATGATGTTAGACCATTGGAGAGTGAAGGTGACTCTGTAGTGATCTTATTTCAAAGCCTAACCACAACCCACACACACACACACACATTTAGTCCCAGGTATTTATCAGTAGCTCTGCTTCTGGGATTTTGCAGATCATAAACCCTCTTTTGAAATGTGTCTGGTTCTGGAGGGTTGTAGTCCTACTGTTTATCTGAGTATGTTATTAAAATGCCTCCCTCCCCCAATTGGCCCTGTCACTGTTACAGTCACATATGACCCGTGGGAAACCCCTTCAGGAGAATTATGCCTTTACATCACAGTGTAAGATTAGAGCTGACTCTGCTTGTAAACATTGCGGCGGGGCCCCTGTGCTCTTCACTCAGCGAGGCGCCATCCGCAGGACCGTGGGGCCCCAGGAGACAGGAGCCCGGGGTGGGCGTGCTTTCATGCGAGGGCCCCGGGGCCCCATCTCTGTGTGGTCCGTCCGGGACCGCGTGTGTGGTCCAGCTGCTGTGTTCATGCTGCCATTTACATTCATTTTCATCATTTTATGCTTTTGTCCAAAGTGACGTACAGTGAGGATCCAGGAGCAAGGTCAGCCGGCGCCACCGCAGCAGATGGGGTTAAGGGTCTTTCTCAAAGGCCTGATGGAGATATGATTACTGTCTGCCAGCAATGAACCCACAACATTCTGGATATGGCCACAGATCCCACAACCTGCTGAGCTACACATTGACCCAGAATATCTGCACTCTGTCAGTCCTTAGTGTGAAATGGTATGGTCATGGACTATGATTTTCGACAGTAACAATTACCAAGATCAATATTTTTTGTTGGAAAGAATCATTTACAGCATATTAATTTCCAGTTTGGCTAACAAACTGAAGCATATTACGCAGACCCATGGTAACCCTAATGCTGACCCTAACTCTAGCCGTGACCCTCACCCCCAGCTCTTAGGGCCCCTTCCCTCAGCCACAGGGTTGCTGCTGGACCTTCAGCTGCCCATCATAAAGGAAGCTGCTGGATCTCAGTGTTTGCTTTTGACAAATTGATTTCTGTGCTGGCAAACGCCAGGGCAGCCCAGAGGGCGGGCCACGTTGACCTTTAACCTCTGAATTTAGACCCTGCGGGTGACTCTAGGCTACATTCCACCACAGCTGAAATTCCTGAGGTTTGTAAGGCTGTCGCATGAATTAAATGTGAAGCATGTGAGCAGTCCGCTAACATGGAGTTTTAATTTGTCTTTTTATTTGTGTAAATATGCTCAGTAAGATTCTGCCTAATTGATTCTGCCTTTGTGATTCATATTCTGATGGTTTTCAGTTGGGAATTTCAGTGGATTTTAAAGCATCCTTTATGGAAAATAAATGTATTAATGAAAGCAATCATCTTTAGCCAAGGGAAACTTTGAAAGATACTTTTCTGGTTCAAATTCGATTCCTTAGTGCCCCAAGGCTCCTTTTGCAGCCATTACAGAGTCAATTCATCTTGGGAACAACAGATACTAATCCTCCATGGTGGCTAGAAGGATTATGAGTCATTTCTCTTGCATTACATTAGTCAGGTTACTATGCGTTGCTCTAAAACACCCCAAAGTGACTCAATAGTCTTCAGGTCTGCTGACTGTGCCGGTCATGGGAGGTGTTCAGCTTCATGTTCATCAAACCACTCTGTCACCAGTCTTGCTGTGTATATTGGTGCATTATCACCCTGATGCACGGCACCACCTTCAGGGTACAATGTTCCAACCACTGCATGAACATGCTCCTCCAGAATGGTTCGGTAGTCCATGGCAGTGAAGTGCCCATCTAGGATGAGTAGTGGGCATAGGGAATGCCATGATATTGTACCCCAAACCATCACTGATCCCCCTCCCGTGCTGGACTCTGTGTATGCAGTGGTCCGGGTGGTGAGTCTCTTTGGAGCTTCTCCACACCGTAACTCCCCCGGATGTGGGAAAGAGGGTGAAAGTGGACTGATCAGAGTTCAGTACATGTTTCACATTTTCCACAGCCCAAGGTTTGCACTGCTGGCACCAAATAGCGAATAGCTGGTCTTCCTCATAACTCTGAGCTGGATGGGTATTCCTGCTCCGCCTGCTTGTGCTGATGAGACAGGAAGACAATAGCAGAGTGGAGGAGAGGGAGCGCAGACTGAAAACGAGTAGCGCAGACTGAAAACGAGTAGCGCAGACTGACCAAAATATAGGCAGGGGAAACTTTTATCGTTTTGGTTGTATTTTGGCAGTTTATACATTACATAATGTAACACTGTAATAACAGGGCTGTATCTTTCAGCGTATAATAGTATTAATAACTATATACAGTTACACATCGCTTAACGACTTTCAACACAACATCCAAGCACATATACGCCCAAAGTCCAAGGTCCCATAAGGTTAAAACAGAGTTTAAAGATTCTGGTGGGAGTGGGACACAGCAGACTTACTGTAAGCAAACACAGTGCACTGCATGTAGCCGGTTTAAAAAGTGACTGGCCTGCCGTATAATGGTACAGTATGTACTTTTATAGCACCAATAACTCATAATACAATAATAAACATGTATTTTACCCATTTATTTGCTATATTGTAATCTTTATCATTAATGTATATTCTCTCCATATGTGTGTATATCTGTATATGTGTGTGTTCTGTCCAATCTGTGTCTAGTCTGCTCCAGTGGGTGTCCAGGCTCCTGTGTCACCCCCAACCCCCCCACCCTGGTCTGCTGCCCACATGTCCAGCTCCCACCCAGACTGGCCACTGTTACACACCCCATTTACAAATGAAACCAGGCAGTGTGGAGAAGGTCTGCCCTAAACAGGCCTTTTGTTTGGGGGAGGGCTCACGTCCATCCAAGAATAACAGGAGCAGACAGGGCTGTGGGCACCACGTCCTGTTACATCCCACTATGTACCCATATGTCCTACCCATTGTCCTGTATCCTGCCACATTCAGACACATCATGCTGCATCCCGCTGTGTCCCCTGTGTCCCACCACATCCCGCAGTGTCCTGCCCATTCCCCTGTCTCCATCCACATCCCGCTGTGTCCCCTGTGTCCCACCACATCCCGCAGTGTCCTGCCCATTCCCCTGTCTCCATCCACATCCTGCTGTGTCCCACCACATCCCGCAGTGTCCTGCCCATTCCCCTGTGTCGTTCCACATCCTGCTGTGTCCTGCCATGTCTTGCCCATTGTGTTGTTTCCCGCCATGTCCTGCTGTATTCCTTGTGTCCTGCCACATCCCCTTGTGTCCTGCCACATCCCCTTATGTCCTGCCACATCCCCCTGTGTCCCACCTCATTATGCAGTATCTTGCTCTGTGTTCTGCCACGTCCCGCCGCATGTCACCATGCCTCCCTGTGTCCTATTATGTCCCACTATGTCCTGCTGTGTCCCCCCACATCCCACCATGTTCCCCCGCATCCCACCACACTGCCTGTGTGGCGCTATGTCCCGCTGTGTTCCCCCATGTTCCACCATGTCACCTGTATCCCACCACATCCCGCCGTGTCCCCCTGTGTTGGGCCACATCCCACTGTGTCCCATCATGTTACCCTGTGTCCCTCTGCATCCCACCATATCGTTGTGTCCTGTTACATTGTCCTACATCCCGTTACTGAGTCACATCACTGTGTCCCATTACTGAATCATGTTACTGTGTCCTGTTGCATTACTGTGTTACTCTGTCCATTACTGTGTTGTGTTACTATGTTACCGTGTTACTGTTTCCTCTTTGGAGTTATTCTGTTCCGTTACTGTGTCCCGTTGCCAAGTCCTGTTACCGGAATGTGTTCTTGGGCTTCATGCGAGCAGGCAGATGTTCGCTCACCTCGAAAGTGCCGATATAATCTTGAGATTAACACCTTCCACATCCATTCCTGGGTGTGCTTACCACCTTAAAATTTGATTCCTGGATGAATGGAGATTTTTGCATGTGCATCTGAAGCATGATGACCAGTGACTGACCAGCATTCTTGAGGGCAAATTATACAAAATCATATAAACACGCTGTGAGGTGAAAGTCAGGCGTCAAGACAAATAGTACAGATACCTTCAGGAATGCTGCTTGTCATTTAAGTGTCCCCTCCAGTCTAGACAGGAAAGACCTGGCTCGACCACGGACAGCCAAGGGATTGTCAGCAGGTATCTCCGGAAGTTAGTTCAGTGCCGCAGAGTTCCTGTGGTGATGGCTGTTTGTTTATGCTAGTAGTTTATTAATTTACACATAGCTGCGCCATATGTGTGCTATGAAAATATGTACTACTTCCTGTCTGAAAATGGCCTGTAGGTTTCAGAGCTTGAAGCCTTGCATCAATATCAGAAAGGTTTGACAGAGATGTTTTACTAGTCGGTCTGCATTTAAGCTATAGTGAAAGTAAATCACCACTCTAGTGTGTGTGTATATGTGTCAAAGAAGAGCATGATGGGATACGTGAAAAGAGGCGTTCCAATGTACCTCAACTCATGCTTGTACATGGAAAAAACTGCATAATTTAATTTTCATCTGATTATTCCAGAGGGTGGCAGCTACATAGATCCCTTTGGGTGGTGAAGCTTCGCTACCTACAGCTCTGCTGCGTTACCGGGAGCTGGTGTAATGAAGCAGTAGCACAGGAACTGAAAGCTGGGAGGTGAGGACATGGCTGGGCGTGTCTGCCGGGGGCTGCCCTCTCCGAAAACGCTCCGAGGAAAAAGCGGGTCATGCAAATCCCACAAAAGTCCTTTTTTTCCCTGAAAATTCTGGGGTGAATGTGGCCCTTTAAATAAACAAGCCTGTGTGTCAGAGTGTGGTCGGGGATGTGCTGAAGAAGGGTTGCTTCTCCTTCGTAAGACAGTACCAGGCTGGCCTCTAGGCGGTGCTATAGTCAGCAGTAACAGCAGGGCTAGAGAGGGGCTCCCCTCCTTTGCATGCCAGGACCAGGCTGGCCTCTAGGGGGTGCTATAGTCAGCAATAACAGCTCAGCAGTACCGCTCCAGAAAAATCCAGCTGCTCCAGCCTGGAGAACTGTCCCGTTTTCATAAAATAAACATGCGGCCACAGACGGATTTGGCTTGGTCTTATTACTGGACGCCACCAGCTCTGCGGACAATTCTGTCCTCTCTGTTTACAGAGTTGCTCCAGTTTCCATATGCCGATTCTGGGAATTTAAATCTGTGTCTGCAACATGCCTGTGTAGCGTCAGCAGAAAAAAGCCTGTCACGTGCTTCATATATATATATATATATATATAATCAATTCAGTACTGCTAAGATGAGCTACACTCATTTGAAGACTGATTTGATTTGATTCAGTAAAAAGACGGTTATTTCATTTATGGTTACCATGTCTGGCTCGCACAAACACACGCTGCCATCGGCGCTGAGGGGGGTAATATCTGAGTGTACAAGTGATTTTTACCCTTATATGGTATGCGATTGTGCGTTTGCGCAATTGTTTCTGATGT
>JAOYFF010000020.1:7359705-7378194 GCA_025773925.1 Cryptomyrus ogoouensis | reverse complement strand
AATGAGCAGCACACTGGCACACTGATGGTTAATGAGCAGCACACTGGCACACTGATGGTTAATGAGCAGCTCACTGGAACACTAATGGTTAATGAGCAGCACACTGGCACACTGATGGTTAATAAGCAGCTCACTGGCACACTGATGGTTAATGAGCAGTTCACTGGCACACTTCTTCGTACATTTGAACTAAACTGCTTTGAATCCAACTGAACATACAGTTACAGTTATTCATTTATCTAACACTTTTATCCACAGGAACTTATAGCAGAGGGAAGCGTTACAATTTATGTGTGGGGCTGCGCCGATTTAGGCACAGATCCTGCCACGGGTTCGAAGAGCCCAGGCTGATGTTACCCCGTCAACTTCTCTCAACTTCTGCTCCTACCATAACTCGTGCTGAATCGGCTAAATATTAAGCCACTGTGGAGAGCGGTTTGGGATGTTGCTCAACACTGCAGGACTTTACCGATTTTCTGTTTCCAGTATAAGACCTGCTGCATAAGGAAAGATAGTATCAGCCAGACACAACAAGCCATTAGTCATGAGTTGACAAAACCGGGAATTCTCTCAAGTGTCTTCTATCAGCATTTCCTCATTTAATTTGCATTTTTCTTACCATGTCTGACTATTCCTTACAAAGTAGGACTACAGCATACCTTCAGCCTGGAAACCCTAACCTCACACTCACTGCGACGCTGTCACTAAGGCCTCAACGCAGGATGTGCAGCTATGCACAGGTTTAGCCACGGTGCAGTGAGGTGGGGTGTATAGCCCCCCCACCACTGGTTAGAGCGCAGTGGCAGACAGAAGGTTTACCAGATTGATATCTGACATTTCTGCTTATATCAGTCGATTAATGGATCCACCTGTCAGGAGATGGGGTGCACCTGAGGGGGAAGAAAGGCTGGCTGGAGGGTGGGCAGGGGATAGCTGGATGCAGTGTATCTCGGGGGGGGGTGTGTGGCATAGCTCAGGGGCGGAGCTAGGCAGGGCATAGTTCGTTGGAGATTGGGCCGTACCTCAGACAGCAGGCCCCTCTGGAACTCCTGCAGCTGCTGCTGGAAGCCGTAGTTGGGTCCGACAAAGGAACGCACAGCCTTGACGGCGGACAGACAGTCCTCCCAGCCATAGGAGGTCACCGTCATGAGGTAGGCCAATACCAGCGTGGTGCTGCGGGAGACCCCGGCCAGGCTGCGGCCCGGGAGCAGGGCGGCGGATCAGGCAGCGCACAGGGCGCCTTTGGCATGCTTTAACATGTTAAAAACTGCGTTGAACATGCTGCAGTGCAATTCTCAGGAATGCTGCTTGTTATACTGGTTTAATCCAGGGTGACTCTTAACTAAGGGTTGACTTAAACCTGCACTCTTCTCTGTACCTACTAATGCAGCCCCATACTTCACTCTGGTGTGTCCCCAGTGTCACTCATTACCCACAAGCCCCAATTTGGGACTGTGAGGTCACAGGATAATCTCCATGGTAACCATCGCAAGATGATTAAGGCACGGAGACTGTCGCCATTTGCCAGGTAGGTGTGGGGTGTGTGCTGTATGTGCACTGGGGAGGGGAGTGCGGGATATCAGTGTCCCTGGTTGTGTCTGGGTCATGGAGGCCACACGGGCAGCTGCAGATCCTCACCAGTGGACCAGACAGGCCCCTCCACTCAGCCGGCTCTCGTGGATGAAGGTGATGCACTCTTTAAAATGCTTCGACCTGTCAAAAGAAAAGTTGCAGATGAACATGAGATATGGCAGGCTGTGAATAGCGGTGGGAACAGCGACCCAGGCTGCACGATTGTGAAGGCCGGTGGGCACGGCAGCCCCTACTGCCTGGCTGGAAAGGGCAGTGGGCATGGGGCCCCCTATAGAGGGGCTGAGAAGGACAGGGGCCAAGGCACCGCTTACTGCTGGGTTGTGAAGTGGCGCCCCCTACTGACGTCTGCATGTCTCAGAAGAAGGGGCACGATAAACACTAGCATTCATGTTTCTGTATTAAGAACACAGCAGAGACAGGCTTACTGTTAGTCTCCCCAGTGAAAGGATTCATTTGCAGAAAATGTTCCATAATTATTACTAAAGTACAGACAAAAAAACAGCATACAAAATATGTCTGCCTGATGATGGGGGGGGCGGGGGCGCTGTGATCCTGCCCAGGGCTGAAGTTTCACATGTCATTAGGAAGTTCTTGCACAACCGCAGTGTGGTGAACGGTTGCACAGTGTCCCACGCTGCCATGGAAACGGAGCACGCTGCGGTGATTTAGAGAGGTCTGAGGAAACGCACTGCATCCGTACTGGGAGATTTAAGCGCCATGCTGTGATTGTGAAATGGGTGAAAAACATTCCTGTTCAGCTGGGAGCAGAAAGAATTTAAAAAGGAATGAAATATTAAAAATGGCAGGAGAGAGAGAGAGAGAGAGAGAGAGAGAGAGAGAGGCAGAGGTTGGGAGCTGGTACTCTAATAAACAAGTACAGAGTATAAGAGTATAGCAGGGTGGCATGGCCACTCACACCTGGGAGTGACTGGGCAGAGCAAGGGGCATCACACAGCAGGGGGCGCTGTTCCAGAGGGGGAGCATCAAGAGTTCCAAATGTGTAACCCAGTAGGGGGCGCTGTCCCAGGGAGGTGGGTGAGGGAGCAATGTGTAACCCAGGGGGCATCATGGCCAGCAATTGGCCACCCCCCTTACTCTTTTCTGTCACCTTGGGGCATAAGGCATTTCAGCAAAAAGGCTTATGGTGGGGACACCTACGAATGGTGACACTGCTGGCCATCCTCAGTCCACTAGAGGGCAGTGTCTGACAAGGAAGCAGGAACAGTCCATCTACAAACCGCTAACAAGCTGACCAGATGTAACCCTGTCATTTACAGACTGAGACAGAATGATTAGAGTGGTAGAGCTGTAAGGTGCCCCCCCCTCCCATTATCAGCGGCTTCCAGTGCTGGAGATGCCCATCTGACACCCCCCAGCTGAAGGGTCACTCACAGGCTGCTACTGACTGATGCAGAAATGAAACTGCACCAGCATGTGGGTCCTGAACATAGAACCAGCCGGATGTGGGGTACAGAGATCTTGGGGAAAAAACTTAAATAATTTCTAGTTCAAAGATCTAAAGACCGATAACTAAACCGAAATCTTCATGTGTACCCCCCCACGACAGACACTCACAGGTTCTGACTCGATGAGTCCGAGGCCTGTATGCAGAGGTAGGTCATGCCCTGTTGGAGGAGAAGACAAGGAAACCTCAGCCATGGAGACTGAACACATCATTCAGCAATTATCTGTATCCAGGTGTAATCATGGGGACAAAGGCAGAATCACCATCATGGACCAGTCAGTAGACAGTATTATCTAGGCACCATCCTCACAGAACTGGACTGAAAATGGGTGAATATCGTGTTATTATACCCTCTTTTCATCCTTGTGTATTTTTCCGTATTTTTTTGCACTGGAAGGGGACCTAGGGTGACATTTTGTCAGGGGGCCCAGAATCTATACCTATTCCCCAACTTGTACCCTATGCTTCCTGGAATAGGTATACCCTGCCACTCCCCCACTCTACTTTGTTAAGATTAACTAATTATGTGAACTTAAGTGTGTAGCACAAAATTTTTCTCTGCCAGTGATGTGCAGAATTTAACTTAATGGCCTGTATCTGTTTCCCATGTAAAATAGGTTACATTGTTTCTAATACATTTAATTCATCGTTATTCCTCACAGAGAAGATAAGCAGCTGGACATCAACTCAACAGCACCCTCTAGTGAAAGGGGGGGGGCAGTGGGCTTCTCACCTCTATCACTGGTTTGGCACTGTTGTACACAGACAGGATGTGGGTGATTCCATTATCAGATAAACTCTCTGTGTTTTCAGAGTCTGTGAATGTATAATACATTTTATTAGTAATTACAGGGTTTCAGATTTAATAAGCAGACATGTTGACTCAAGCACACACAAAACATAAATATACAATGATATTTTCCAGTAACTATAAACACACTGGGGATGAGTACTGGTCAAACATGATACCAGTAAACAAACATGTAAACAGCACTATGATTTTCACATGGCAGTGGGCGGGGTGGTTAATTTAAAAAGGGTGTAATGTCACAAAACTGGGGATCTTAGACTGGGGAAAGTGGAAAAGGCTTCAACACTGACATTACAGACATCAGCGAAAAACACGTTGCATCCCAGTATCAAGTTTTCCAGAAAGTGAAATCCAAAGTACCGCAAACATGCATGGATATGCGTGAGCACGCAGACAGGCCTTTCACTGCTAATGCACAGGCGTAAATTTGGGTATGGACGGTAGGCTGGTGTCCCTAGCACTACCGGGGGAGTCCTGTGTGTGTCCAGTGTTGAAACCAAACCTACGACCTTGGTCAGACGGCACAGCCTTTGACTGGCAGCTTCGTATATTCAGCTCCAGATATCAAGGCTGATCCTTCCCTCTATTTTCAGCCGTTGACCCGAGTTATAACGGTCCTGTGTTGTGAAAACCTGATCCGTCACAGAGAGAAACGGACCACGTGTCAGCACTGAACCATTCGTGTGGGTCGGATTTCATCTGGAAATAAGTCATATCCAATCAAAAGGGAAATTATTCTGCGCCAAACAGCGCATCATGTATGAGCAAGATGGCGCTTTGGCTCCGCCTCCTGGTGGAGGAGATTCCGCGTGCAGTGCGGAATGGGACCTCTGCAGCTGACATGCTTCAATGAGAACTTTGAGCTAAAGTAGGCGTTAAAACATCCACAGTTTATCAGTAAACTGGGAAAAATCGAGTTCAATGTAACGCAAGGATATTCAGAAGAAATTTACAGATGTCATTGCACATTATTCAGAAAAAATAAATCCTACCTCTTATATTTCCAAGATATAGCCCATCAACGACCTGGGGGGAGAGGAGACTGATATTTATATTATCTGGCAGTGAGGAGAAAAACAGCCGATCGTTCAGCGCAATTTAATATCCTCCATATATGAGGGGTAAAAATAGACGCTCAAGCTGCATCATGGAGCAGACTGGGGGCACCAAAAGAAAAGGGAAACAACATTCAGACAAAAATAACAGCTATCGCCCATTATATCGGTATTTTAAACAGAACCTGGAAAAAAGTTATCTGCTCATGAACCTGGTTTTATATTTTTATATGGGGCTGGAAAAAAGAAAAACCAGCGCCAGGATCAGCCACGTACACGCATAAGTGCCCTCAACACCCGAAACGCAGCGCGTTATATACGGCACAGCACGCGTAATTTGGCCAGGTATTAGAGAGGCATGGAGGCACCAAATCAAACCGAATGAGGAGAAAATTCCGTAAGAGGATTGTAGAGCGCCTCTTTGGGGAATATGAGAGTTGAGGTATTAGGGTTAGGCTACCTTGCTCATCCCGTTCCCCATGGCTGCGCTCCCAGCTGCAGGTCCGTTTCACAGAGCTGACCGTGATGAAATACCGGCAGAAGGCGGCATCTCCACATGACAGCCCCCCCTTCCCTTCCCCCGGCACCATGGCAGCTTTCGGCGATCTGCTGATAAAGGCCAAAAAGCCAGAGCTCCAGCCGAAGACCACACGCAGAAATACATTTCTTCGGGTGTCCGGGAAGGCATTTTAAAGCCGTAACTGTACTATCTGATGCCAGCCAAAGGGGCCGCACTTCTCTCCGTGGCTGAACCCGCGATGAATGTCCGAGAAACACGCACTGGCGGATTTTGGTATGGGCACAAAATATATATATTTTGTTTTTGCAATGATGACATTTTCGCGATCAGTGTCATATAGCTCATCTGCACGTCATGTCACCGTGGGGGTCAATTCACCGTGTCGGAGTGGGCGCCCTGATTATAGTTTGTCAGATCGCGCAGAAGTACGAGACCAGAAGGGGGCGGAAGAATGTGTGAAACACCGCACCTTTGACTTTGTACAGTATAATGCAATTAGTAAAAACGAAAGTAACACTACGAAATGCTACCAAATAAACCACAATTCATTATACTGTGAATTTATAGTTTCACAGACATATTGGTGCATTTTTTTCTGATTTGTGCGAAATCGTGAACAAACAAACAACAAATTTATTTTTGAATAGCGCGTTATCACAACATTACATCATCTCAAAGCGCCTAACAGCATCCCCACCCAAAGCCCCCAGTGAGTAAGCCATAGGCAACAGTGGCAAGGAAAAACTCCTGAGAAGGAAGAAACCTTGGGAGGGACCAGACTCAAAGGGGGAGCCCATCCTCCAGGGGCCGGCAGGGAGAGTCAGATGGCTAAGTGCCGAGTCAAACTGTCCAAAGAATAATATAAAGCCGTTCTGCGACAATCCAGATAGCAATTGATTCCACACCAGACTAAATAATCCTTTTTTGTGGCACAGAATGTATTTTGTACACAAAAATGAGCGCTTGACACTTGGCGTCCCCCAGTATGCCGTCCTTTTCCTTGTTGTCTCCTGTTACAACAAAGATGATTTTAGCCTCCGTCCAGCACTATAGCTAGTAACTGCTGTAGCCGTAGCAGGGAAATGGCCTTGCTCTTGTTCAATTCAGGGTCGCAGGGGGTCCAGAGTCTACCCCAGAAGCTACGGGCACAAGGCATGCAATAACCAAGGATGGGGTGCCAACCCATTACAGGGCACACTCACACACTTTTCTCACAAACATACACACACACACACACACACAGACAATTTGGTAACTCCAATTTACTTTAGCATGTTTTTTGGATTGTGGGGGCAAACTAGATAACCGAGAGGAAACCCCACAATGACACAGGGAAACTCCACACACATGGAGCCAGGGTGGAGACTTGAATCCCAGTCTCAGAGGTGTGAGGCAACTCTATTCAAACCACTGCACCACCATGCTGCCTCTGACCAATTCTCAGTTCATGTTAATTAATTTTCCTGACCAAATGTGAGCCCATTCACTTCCTTATCACCTTTGTGTGCCAAGTGAAAGCCCAACCACCAACTCTGGGTGTTTTTCCAACGCACCAGGTACCGAACTTCTGGTACTTTGAGAAAGTACCAAAAGTACAGGACTTCAAGGTGATGGTTTTCCACTGGCGTATAAACTGTTACCGGTGCCGGATGACATCACAGCACAAGGTGGGGTATTTTGTAATGGATTTGAAAAAATGGCTTGGCGATGTGCAATATTACCGTGTTTCCCCAAAAATAAGACAGGGTCTTTTATAAATTTTTGCTCCAAAAGACACGTTAGGGCTTATTTTCATAGGATGTCTTATTTTCCCATGTACAACAAACTACAGTACATTTACCGGCATTCAGGAACAAAAATCCACATTTATTCAAATACAGACATCATGTCATCTTCTAACCGTATATTTCCATGTAAACAATCTAACGGTACATTTATTCATGAACAAAAATCTACTTTGTATACATTTATTCAAATATAGTCCTCATGTCATCTTCTTCTGGAACATCATCATAAATCTCCAAGCTCGCAACTCGCAACTCAATTTCCTTTAGAACCAGTGGCCCCAATCTCTCATGTCTAGCAATAGCGCTTTCCTTAAATGAGCACCTCTTGTCCATGTAGCCTGCTCGTAGTGCATTGGCAATGCATCCATTGGCGATTTTATCCCATGAATTCTTCACCCAAGTCACGACCTCCTGTAGTCTAGGCTTCACAAAGTTTCCACGCTGATTTCTCTCCATTCTATTTTCAGTGTAGTCATTCATTTCCATGAGCAAATTGTCCTTGAATGGCTTGTTTATTGCAATATCAAGAGTTTGGAGATAGGCAGTCATTCCCGCGGGAATCATTATTTGATCAATTTTTCTCTCTGCAAGGAAGTTCTTCATGTCTTTAGCGCGGTGAAACACATCCAATCTTCTCTTTCTTGCCCTTGGTGATGATTAGAGGTGGGCCTTTATTTCCATCCAGGCGAATTGCCGAAATACAGGCAACACGTGCACTTTTGTATCCAGTGGAGGGAACGTAGTTTGAGGAGGCACCCTGCTGATCAATTGTAGTTTGGGCTCCTTGACCCATGTACACTACAGTTTCATCCATAGCAATCATGTTGGAAAGTTGGTATTTAGAAAAGTCGATGCCATCAACAAAGCACTTGAATGCAAGTGCATGTTTAATAATTTCAGCGTCTTCCAGCTTGAACAGTGTTGTCGATCTCCTTAGAGACAGTTCATATCGCTGAAGGAAGCCATCCAGCCAGTGCTGTGATGCTTTGAATTCTTCTGGGGGTATTTCTAACTGTGGTGCCATTGTAAGGGCAAATGCTCGAATATCAGCCCTGTGCACCACCAAAGCCTTTGCCCTCCTGTCAGAAATCCATTCACAGATCATGTCTTCCAACTCAGGAAATAGAGGTTGCCGACCTGATCCATACCTGCGATTCTTAGCGTTTCCCTTGTCCACCTGTTGGCTGAGGTTATTGTACTCTGCCCGCCATTTTCGGACCATTCGGATATCCAACAACTTCTCTTTGCAGAAAGCTGTAAGATTCTTGCCCTGGGAGTCCTCCACAATTCCTTTCTTATACTCCACAGAATAGATTTTTCTTTTTGCACTCATCTTGTCTGGGGGTCAAAATATTATGTCCTGTTTACATATAATCGCATCTCATGCTAGTTACCGTACAATCCATGGGATAGTAACAAGGGCTTATTTTTGGAGTCGGGCTTATATTATGAGCATCCAGAAAAAAATATGCTAGGGCTTATTTTCAGGGTAGGCCTTATTTATAGCAACATCACATGTTGGTACACATCAAACATTCCCTTCCAGTGAACCTGCGAATAGGAAGCTATAACTTAAGCCGCAAAATAACACTGCGAATAAGAAGAATGAATCGGAAGCTGCAAATTAGGAGCTAACTTAAGCCGGGTGTAACTTTGCCATTAGCTCGGGAACACAGGTAACCATATGCAAGGAACACAACAATGACGGAATTGACAACTGCACTGAAAAAGCGCAGCAGTGATCCATAGCTCCGCCCACTCTCCGCTCCAATGAACACATACTTGATTGTTGTGAATTTGAAAATTAAAAAGCAAAAGTAGGAAATGAAATGTCACACTGGAAAATGAAAGGACAAAACGGCTTTTTAATTTCATTTTTTAAATTCTTCACATCTGACTCATACATGAATGGAAAACTAAAATGCAAATGGTGCTATTCATTTTAATTTTGGCAAGATTTTTTGCATACAGTCTTTGAAAACTAAATGGCAAGGTGGAGACTGTATTGTCATCATTTTCATCTTGTTTTTTGCAGAAAATGCCTCCTATAAATAAGTACATTCCTTCTGCATTAGTTCCCTTTTGATAACCTTACCCTGACACGTAAAAATATTCCTGTACATTTAATTTTTGTTTTCTCGTTTAAACCTCAACCACTTATATATATAAAAAATTGTTTCATATTAACAATACTATTTTAAAATACTGTATTGTGCAGTATTTTACTAAGGACAATCAGTGTCACCATTTTTGGTCAGCTGGCTGGCCTGAGATTTTCAATTCGATGTAAGTCTGCACACACATTTACACGTATGTAACAATTTCATTAACTTATAAATAGTCTGTCGGGTTTGCAAACTACCCCAATGCCTTTGACGTAACTCATTTTAGGTTTATAATGTAATAGTATCGATTTGCCGTCAGATTTCTTGTGTGAGTCTGAGAGTCAGAAAGCGTGTCATGCCAGATGCCTGAGAATTGGCAACCCTGGAGTGGCCTCTTCCTGTTCCAACGTGACTGCACACCAGTGCACAAAGCAACTGTTCCCCTAG
This sequence comes from Cryptomyrus ogoouensis, assembly GCA_025773925.1. Taxonomy (NCBI): domain Eukaryota; kingdom Metazoa; phylum Chordata; class Actinopteri; order Osteoglossiformes; family Mormyridae; genus Cryptomyrus; species Cryptomyrus ogoouensis. Next base: position 7,368,411 of record JAOYFF010000020.1, on the reverse strand, counting down.
TCTTAAAGATGTGATTTGTTCCTAAGGATGATGCTCTTGAATACCTGGTGAACTTTGTCATTCTGAGCGCAAAGTTTTTTATTCATTAACGAAAGTTTCCCAAAGCAGTGCCTGGGTTTCCACTTTTCTTACTGGAATTGAAGTCTTTAGTTAAATCAATAAGTTTACTGAACGATAAAAAAGCAATAAGTTACTGAATCTACTACAACTTATCTCTGATGCCTTTGATTAGTGATGTATATATAAACATGTCTGTGTGTATGTCTAGTCATATGTCAATTTGTTTTAAATACTGGAGGTCTGCTGTTAGTGCTCTGTCTAATGCGATTTCTGTTTACCTGCCCATGTTGTGTAAATTTCTGTTCTTGCAATAAAAAAACAAAAAAATATTATCCATCCATCCATCCATTTATTTTCTGCTGTTTATTTGGGGTCATGGGGGCAGCAGTCTATGCAGGGATGCCCAGACCTCCCTCTCACCAGCCACCTCCTCCAGCTCCACCCGGGGAATACCAAAGCGCTCCCAGGCCAGCCGAGAGATATAATCTCTCCAGTGCGTCCTGGGTCTGCCCCGAGGGCTTCTCCTGGTTGGACATGCCCGAAACACCTACCCAGGGAGCCATGCAGGAGGAATCCTAGATAGATGCCCGATCCACCTCAACTGGCTCCTTTTGATGCAGAAGAGCAGCGGCTCTACTCTGAGCCCCTTCTAGATGTCTGAGCTCCTCACTCTATGTCTAAGGCTGAGCTCAGACACCCTGTGGAGGAAACTCATTTCTATCGCTTGAATCCTTTATCTCATTCTTTCAGTCACTACCCAGAGCTCATGATCATAGGTTAAGGTATAAACATAGATTGACTGGTAAATCTAAAACTTTGCCTTCCAGTTCAGCTCCCTCTTCATCACGACAGAATGGTACAGCGTCTGCATTATACCCGAAGTTGCACCGATCAATCTGTGGATCGCCCACTCTCTTCTTCCCTCACTCTTGAACAAGACCATGAGAGAATTAAACTCCTCAAGAACCATGGCCTAAGATTTGGAAGTGCTTATCCTCATCCCGGCTGCCTCACACTCAGCTGCAACCTGCTGCAGGTCACTAGCTCACAACGCCAACAGGACCACGTCATCTGCCAAAAGTAAAGACGCAATCATGAGGCCCCTGGACTGGAACCCCTCCACCCCTTGGCTACACCTAGAAACTCTGCCCATAAAAGTTATGAACAGAATCAGCTGCTTAGCCCGCTTTATGTCAGGCCACAGTTATAAGGCTGCCAGCTTCCGGCATCCACTGTTCACATACTCAGCAACAGTCAGTGTTTTCATAACCAGAACAAGGGAGACTCTGTACACCTTTCTCCTTGAGGGGACGTTCAGTGTTTATCATAGGCAGTCAGAGGGGTCCGTTTCCCAGCTCTGTTCTCTTCAGGGTTCTGGGCTCACAAAGAAAATTGAGTTTTTACTGTTGCTTCAGTTTCAATCCACAATTCGAGTCAAGTCACTTTGTCATTTCATACACATGAAACAAAATTGCGATACTTCTGAACGTCAGACAGCCAGAACAAGAACATCTGAGCAATAAATACTGGATATTAAATGTTGTGGTGGTGGGATAAATAAAAGAATAAAAAAATTAAAAGGTACACAACAATGGCATAATGAATAAGACAATTACATAATGCAGTAGCACAGGATACAGTGCATTCAGGAAGTATTCAGACCCTTTCATATTTTTTCAAATTTTATATTGCAGCTTTAAAAAACATTTAATTTCATCCCCCCCCCCCAATCTACATGTAGTACCCCATAATGACAAAGAAAAACAGGAATTTAGAAAATTTTGCGAATGTATTAAAAATAACAATTGAAACATCACTTTAGCATACGTGTTCAGACCCTTTGCTGTGACGCTTGAAATTTAACCCATGGTTAATGTAATTGATTGAGTATTATTGGATAAGCACACAGCAGTCTATGCTCTTAGTTGGTGAAGGAAGGGGGAGATACCAATGTCTGTTCCCAACAGAGTAAACTTACTTTATACAGCTAATTAGAATCGTATAGAGGACAGTAGAAAACCATATTTTGATTTCATCTCTGCAGGATGACAGGTTGTCGAGTCACAGAGATAGGCTGTTCTTCCTTGGCTTCAGCCCTGAGGTCAAACCCCCTATACCTGAGAGAGCTGGATCTGAGCTACAATCACCCCGGAGACTCAGGAGTGAAGCTCCTTCAGCAGATTATATACTAAAGCCCATACCTCACTTTGTTCATCTTTGGGAAGACACTTCAGGTCCATGAATCTGGGTTTAAACCAGTGGCGGCTGCTAGTCTTTCAAACAGGGGAAGCTCATATTAGACCTACATCATAAAATTCATTATATTATTTGTACATGAATTCTGCCCTCCATTCATTTGGCAGAAAATGGTCTGTGACCCTGTCTTACCAGTTGGCCGTCTTTTCCAGGGACTTAACCAGTTTCCTCTCAATGGCCAGGAGAGCAAGGTTGCTCAAACGATTTTGGCCCATCGTATTGCGGGTATATGACTTGACCCGTTTTAAACAGGAGAACCTCCTCTCTACACCTGCTGATATAGCACCAATTGTTGCCACTAACGAGAGCTTGTATAGCTGAGGCATTGCACTCCAAAACACCAAGAAATCACACAGCTAACCGTAAGCACACCGTAAACACAGGCCGCAGTGCCAACCACAGCTCCAAACCGTAAGCACAGGCCGCAGTGCCAACCGTAGCTCCAAACCGTAAGCACAGGCTGCTCGGTGATGACCCTGGACGTAAGTAAGTCAAGATCTGAATATAGTACTTGAAGTTCAGATCTCCCTGAGTCAAAGAAATGGCCATAACTTTTCAGGACACTTTCAAATGCCTCCTCTGGAAACACTTGTCTCATCAAAAATCTTGCATTTTTGACAGAAGGCACTTTCTCATAGGTTCATCTCGAGGATCTGATGTAAGATTTGCTGCTTTTGCATAAACTGCTTGATAAGCTTCCTCTGACCTAGACTCAATTCTTTTTTTGCAGTAAAGAACATCCATAGCCCTTTGCTGGACAACAGCAAAGACAACATCTGTCTTAGAGAAGATTTGTTCAACATGAACACAACATGAACACAAACTCAGAATCCTCCAGTTTCATTATGAAGCCTTTGGCAGCATCTAATGTGTCATCATCCATGCTCTCATCCTGGGTAATCTTGTCAAAAGTCTGCAAGAGGCCATCATAATTGTTTGCCATAGTGCTCACTATCCGTGATGTGAAATTCCATCGAGTAGGAGCGTTTCTGGGCAATCTTGAAGACCCTGCAGACTCAAGAAAAGACATCCTTTTTGTGGACTTTGAAAATATGGTAAACCCAGAGAGAGATGCAAAAAATATTCTTGATTTAGGCAAGCATTTCGCACCCTGGGGCAACACCAGGCTCAGTCTCTGTGCATAGCAATGCATAAACATTGCCCTGGGGGCTGCTACTCGAACTTTGGCCTGTAGGCCATTGAGAGATGAAGCAAAGACAGCAGCCCCATCATTGGTTTGTGCCACAAGTTTTTCTCTAAAACTGTAGCCCTGCATGTTCTCGTTTAAAACTTCAAACACAGACTGAGCATCTCGACCCCCAGACACATCCAAAAATCCAATGAAGCGCTCCTGAGTTTTCCCTACAGTATCCAGATATTTAACAATGACAGACAGCTGGGCATGGCATCAGAAAACTGTCATATTGCGATATCAATGATATAGTGATGCAATGCATTTGGCTGCCACTAATGCATATTTTTCTATATTTTAATCTATCAACTATTTACCAATGGTTCGATTAATCTAAACAACTGATCTTCCTCCTGAAAATCAAACTGACTGTCTCATTTAAGTTAATTTTATTTTGACAAAAACATACTGCATTGTAGAGTTTTAGATAATGGACACTGGACAGGTTTACTACTGAATATATACATTAGACCATTTAAGAACTCAGGGACTCAAATCAGTCAAGAGGAGGAAGATGTGCTCATGATGGATGATGTACCACTTGAAGTAGTAAAACAAGTTGATTCAAGTAGCCAGAAGAATAATGGTGTTTTTGAAGAGGTAAAAATGTTGGTAAAAAGTGCATTTCAACAAGATGGGTCTGAGCAATGAAAGAGACCCTCACATGGATTTGCACCAAATGCACAACTAGTAGCTAGAAGCTTTGAAGACCTTGAATTCAGTGGCTTCCCAAAGATTACCCAACATGCCTGTCTGGATCCCTTAGAGTCCTGCTATCTGCATTTCTACAAGTGGCTCCATTAAATCATGACATTCGCCCTCCACCCGTGGCTGTTTAGGGAAAACTTTAGAAGCTTAAAAAATGTTTAGGGACTTGTGAACGCTGCATTGTGTTGGTACAAAAGAGTGAGAAATGCTGTATTTAAAACAGGGGGAAGTGTACCTCAGGTGGATCCAGTTGTATTTTCCTGGTTGGATCAGGAAGGCGATGTTAGCAGAGCACTTCAATGTCATGGGGATGATTTGATTTGGGGAGTCACAGCTGACTTCGCTGACACTGTGACAACTCATATGAAAAATGCAAGAGACTGAAATTTCCACAGAGAATGAAGCTGTCTTTGTATAGCAAGAAAGATATGCTACGAGTCTGGATTCCATTCACATTGATTCCACTCGAGCTATATAACGTGATTCTCAGGGGTGGAGCCAGATGTTGTAAACATTCAAGGCATAGCCCAAACCTAAGGGGTCCAGGGGCTCCTCCTGGCAGATTTTTCTTTCTCCATTTATGGCAAATATGACTTGCCATGTGACAGTTACACAACTGTGATAAACCAGTCTTACACCAGGAAAATTACTTGGCCTGCATATTTATACAAGAGAGATGAACAATAAAAATGTAGCTCTAATCTCATATAAATGTAGAAAAAGGCTGACGATGATTCATAAATATCACTTTCACTATCTTATTAATACATTCAATATCACATTCGTAACAGTGAAATATTCTAAATAACTTAACACCTGTGATATGTCTTTCCCTGTTGCTTAGTCTTGACATTTCTTTTGTTAGAACATCCAAAAGCTGCAAAAAAGTCTGGCATTTTCTACCACCCGAATTAGTCAAAATGCCACCTCAAGATGGCAGTGGCAGAGACACATCTCACAATGCGGCTTATGCTGCATATATCTATGCTGAAACACAGTCATATTAGCTAGTTAGCCAGCAGCGATCCATTAGGTTAATCACCTCAAAACTCACTGCTGCCAGCTTAAATGTTATATCTGCTTATGCACAAGCCCAGGGTTGCCAACTCTCATGCATCTGGCATGACACACCTTCAGATTCTGATGTTCATGCATGAAGTCTTATGGCAAATCTATATTATTCCATTATAAACCTAAAAATAGCTAAATCAAAAGCGTTGGGTTACTTTGCAAACCTTACAGACTATTTACAGGATAATAAAACTATTGCATGCATGTAAATATGTGTGCAGACTTGTCTCAAATTGAAAATCTCACTCCAGCCAGCTGAGCAAAGTTGGCAGCATTGTGAACCTGAACCAATTTCTCCGCCCTGGCTGATGCTGATGCTGGTGGCTGTGGTTCACTGCTCCTAAAAACTTTCTTATGTCCATGTTTCTTATAGTCCCTAAGCTAGTTAGCTAGCTAGTGAGCAGGCTTGACTGAATGAAACATGACACACACAAGACAACTCCCCCATGGCAATGTTAAGGCAGACCTATAGCTGGCGATATTTCCCCAGTAACAGAACTTTTTTTCCACTGATTTGCCGGTCTAGACAAGTGAGACTGACGGGAAATGTCACAAAGTTTAAATTATTTTAAAAACCTAAAAGATTCAGGGCTTTTGAGAAAACATTCCAGGCAGGGCCCCTAGAAGCTACCCCCAGCCCTGAAGTAGATCAGCTTGGATCTAAGCTTGGTCAACTTCTGTGGACAGCAAGATGTCATGTTCGATATGTGTTACCCAGCTTCATCTATGAAACGTGCAAAAGTACAAAACCTGCATGAAGCCAATAAAATTGTGAGAAAATTGAAAACTAACTATGAGAAACTGAAATTACAGTTTTTGGGTAAACCTGATAAACCAAAGTTTGTTCTTTTCAGCGATGCATCACTGAAACCAGACAGAGGCACAGAAGTCGGGAACATCATCATGCCCGTGGGGCAGGATAGGAAGTTCTCACCAGATCAGAGTCAAAGAGTATAAGGAGGTTGTTCATAGTCACCTTGCTGGAGAAACTCTTGCATTGGCTGATGGAATTGATGATGCTATATTCATTTCTACACTGAATTCAGAGCGCATCACAGGTGACAGGGATGGACTGAGGTTACCCATAAACTGTGTCACATACGTAATATCAAGGAACTGATCCAAGGTGAAAAGATGGAGAGGGTGATGTTTTCGCCTACCAAGACACAGCTTGCAAACTGCTTAACTGCTCTGCTGCTCCTATAAATACTTAATGTTGGAGTATGCCACGTGTAAGTGTGGTATCCCATCTAAAAAAGGGGGTGGAGGATTGTTGTCATGTTTATGTGTTAAAGAAAATATTAACATGCAGACATGTAATATGTGGTATAGAGAAAGGAAAGACTGAAACATAAGAGCTGAAAATACATTCCTCCAGTCCTGAAAAAAAAAAAAATCTCCTTTTGTTATTTGACCACTTGGTGGAGCTGTTACACCATAAATGGCAGGAAGATTAACCAGGTGGCTGAAAGGAGAGCAAATGTCAGCATGACCCCCTGACACGGTAATTTTACAGTACGGAGTGAGAAAGACTGCCCTGCATCCCACGTCTTTCTTAATCGCTGCTAAATAAACTCGGTCTGTCTCGAAGCAAAAACATCTATTGTAGAGAGAAAAACACGTGACTGGCTGTGCATATGATCGCCCCACGGTCTTGATGAGGAATCCTCTCACGGCAGCTCAGACTCTTCCTGAGACAGAACGGGATCAAAATGAGCTGCTCAGTAAATGAAGGACAACAACAGCATTGAGATAAATATCACGACATGGACTCTCACAGTTGAAATCGGGACACTCTGCAGGGATTTATGAATGCTCTGTTTTTGAAAACATGTTGATCGGGGAGGTATGATGAGGAGAGGGACAGGCTTGAAGGCCGTCTTTTAGGGCATCTCCCAGCCTGCATTGCTGAACAGATCAGTCGTTTCTAGATACATTGCCCACCGTAAATAAGTACGCCCAAAAAGATTTCTTAGAAAATCATCTGTCTCTCTTTAGAATTAACAGTTTCTATGCGATCCTATGCCATAATGGTTGAGGAAGCACACATGTAATTGAAAGATTACTGATTACTGGTTTGAATCCCCGAACAGCAAGGTACTGCCCCCTAGCACTGCTCCCTGGCTGCTGAATTAGCTGCCCCCCCCATGTCACGATGTCACATATAGGTTAAATGTAGAGGACACATCTCGTTGCTGTGATGTGCCAGCACTGATCACCAAATTCTAAAAATATTCCAGCAAGTCTGGTTCATTGATTTTTCCATGCAGACCTGGGATTTTTTTGACAAAATGATTTAAGACCATGGTGCAAAAATGAGTATACCCTAGTGAATGTCTTAGGAATAAAACTTGATAAAATGCTAATTGAGAGGAACTCAACAATAGATGAGCCCACTCAGTCGTCACACAGGTGGCCGCTAGATAATTAATGGTGGTATTTAACAAATAAAATCCCTTATCATTCAATGCTGACAATAATGGCACCACATGGAAGATGAATGTCACAAGACTTGAGAACGAAAGTCATTTCTTTACACAAAAAAGGTTAAGGTTACAAGAAAATTAGTAAATGATTGTTAACCAGTCAGACTACAGTAGCAAAAATGATTCAGAAATTCAAAATAGATGGACTTGTGGCAAGTTCCCTGAGACGTCCAGGCCCTGTGTGGAAGCTAACACCTTGACATGAGCGTTTGTGATGTGAAGAGTTCAGGAAAATCACCATGCAAATTTGTCACAGTCAGCTAAAGCAATAGAAAGCCAAACTAGGGTGACGTAATACGACATACATTGCAGAGGAATGATGTGCAAGGGTGCTGTCTGTGAAGGAAGCCACTGCTTAACCAGTGCACAAAAAGCCGGTTTAATATTTGCCGGGGCCCCGGTGACGAAGGTGAAGACTATTGGGACTCTACACTTTGGAGTGATGACACAAAGGTAAATGTTTTCGGAACGGATGGCGTCCAAAATGTATGACGTCGCAAGGGACGAGGAGTATGGTGAAAATGCATGGTACCCACAGTAAACCATGGCGGTGGCAGTGTTCTTCTGTGGGGGTGTGAGTGCTGCGGGTGTCGGGGAATTACACTTCACTGATGGCATCATGAATTCACAACATGACGATAACCCAAAACATACATCCAAGGCCACTGCTGCATTTCTGAGGAAGAGCAGGGTGAAAGTGATTCTGTGACCAAGCATATCAGCTGACCTCAACCTAAAGGGCACCTGTGGGGAGTTCTGGGAGGACAGGCTGAGCATCATTCCCCGTCCGGCATCCAGGTTCTGGAAGGAAAGGCTGAGCATCATTCCCCGTCCGGCATCCAGGTTCTGGAAGGACAGGCTGAGCATCATTCCCCGTCCGGCATCCAGGTTCTGGAAGGACAGGCTGAGCATCATTCCCCGTCCGGCATCCAG
>JAOYFF010000020.1:7337836-7359605 GCA_025773925.1 Cryptomyrus ogoouensis | reverse complement strand
GTTCTGGAAGAGCTCATTCTCCAAAAATGTAGAAAGATGTAGCAGTATGTCACCAGCTTGTTCATTCCATGCTTAATAAAACTGTTCACTGAGAAATGGATATAAATCTTAATTTTCAATGATCCCTGATTACTTGGAGCAGAGGTGACGTGGACTGACGTATCACCGGGAGAGTGCCTACAAGCATACACTGAAATCAGTGCTAACGCTGTGCTTGGAGTTTAGCTCAAATTATACCAGATACCAGTTATGTAACAAAGTACCAAACAGTTTTTTTTCACTAATCATTTATATCAGTGTAACCGTTGGTTGATTCTGTGTTGATTTCAGGCAACCACACTGGGAAAGGCGCTATATAAACAGGAGTACGGAGAGGGTGACAGGTCTGGGGTGTGGGGGATAAGGAGAGATCGTGAGGATGGGGCCGAGGGAACATGGCAGAGTGGACGGGGCTGTGGTGACCGCACGCTCTCAGGGCATCGTGACAAATTAAAGTGGAACCTAAGATGTGACCACGGCGGTCAGAGATATGGACTACTGGGGCACCTCAGAGTGGCCTGGCGGTGGTGGGGGGGGGGCTGACAGGGAGGGGGTTTGAGTAATCGAATTCAGCCAGCTGTTTCAAGTGGAATGGTGCTCACTAGACACTCGTAATTACTAACAATACATTTCACTTTGGGGCGACACATCCCTCCCAGTCATTACTGGTGGAGAACCAACTTCTTCTGGGCTCATCGGAAAGGCAGCACCTCAACCCCTTGCCCCCCCCACTGTTTTTAATACATCTGTCCTTGCCTACTGACACTGCTTATTTTCTGAATTCATTTTTGTGAAACACAGATTCACTGCCTCGCAACACGCCTTCACATGCACATAAGGCCAGAGACTCTGCAGCCATGTGCTCAGGCTTCCAGCGGGATGCCCCAGTCACCCTGCTCCTCTGACAGTAATAGTTTGGGCTCTTAACCTAATAAATAAAATGTAAAAATTCCATTCGCCTTTAAGCTCTGACACTCAAAAGGAAACCTTGTAATCTCATATTTTTGCACAGTTCACTTATCACATGCGTGCTGCATCGACCTTGTCAAAGACACGTTTCCTTAAGCACTGTCCCAGGTGTACATTTCGCTGGGACACCAGGGAGTACTGTCACCCTGTGACGCATGAGGGGGGGTTCATGTAGCTGCTGGTTTATACTTAAAAGTGGGTGTGGGTGTGGTGATAATTAACCCTCGATTACTGGGGTAACATAACCGCACTCTGGCAGACTCACGACTGCAAAGATAAACAAACAAAACAAAAGGTACAGAAGCAGAAAAGAAGCGATTTCATGGAAATAATGACGGGGAACTGACTGAGTAATTACAGGCGCTTAGAGATCCAACAAATCGGCAGCTTTTCAACCCGGAGGAACAGAAATATGATCTCCCTGAGCCAGAGCAGACAGCCCCACAATCCATCCAGGAATACTTTCCGGTAATGGGAAGAAATTTTATATACACTTCAGTGCTCAGGTTAGAATAATGAATTTTAGATTCTGTGACAGCTGTTTATTTGTGCTTATGTAGTCTGGTATCCGGTTCTGGGCATGTTCTGCTGCTAATCATGGACATTCGGTGATTTTTAAGAGAAAGAGAAGCTTCAACAAACAAACGCGTGTGAGAGATGTTACCAGATGTGCTGTCCGTTTGTCTGGGTGCAGAGGACGATGGATAAGAGTTTGCAGTGAGCCAGTGGGATTAAATGACTTCACATACCTCAATCATCCAGCCATCCATCCATCCATACATACATACATGCTTCCAGGGTTTAAATAAAGACGGAGCTCAACTCCACCTCCTTATGTCCAAATCACACCTGGCCAGAGTGCATCTCTGCCTCCTTAAATGTTAACCTTTTTTCTTAATGTCCCAAGATGTAGTTAAAAGACTGGAGTTAACGAGCCACACCTCTTACAAATTTGTTTTACCTCCTGTTTCAGTCCTCGGGTGATTCACTCCAGATGCCTCTCGTTTGCTCTGCATCAGTGGTGTATAAAAGTGCGTCCCAGTCCTCTGCTCCCCAGTTCAGTCACTGATGTTGCCCCAGTGTGTGTTACAGTGGTTTCCCCTTTTTTCTGGGTTCGTCTCGCGTTTCACCCCATGTGGTCCGCTTTTGTTTACCCTATTCCCATCCCGTAATTACCCCCCCTTTTGTTTACCCTCACGCCTGTTCCCACCTCCCTCATTGTTGGAATATGACAGCTCTGACCAGACATTGATTTCTCGAGTGGATGAAATATTCCTACATGGTATCTTGATTTTGGTCCTGTGATTTAGCATTTTTGCCAAAACTTCACTTACTAGCTATAGACTCCGCTAGAGCAGACATGTGTAGACACTGGAGGTAGCGAGAGATCTGCAGTGCTTCGTTATACTAATCAGGAAGGAATCATCTAGCGTAAATCTACACTGGAGCGGAGAGTGTGCCCTGAAGCAGCCAAGAGGAAGATAATAATGTATTGACAGTCCAGGAGAGAAGAATGACTCTTTCAATACGCCACCTAATTGGCTTAAAAGCCTGCGTAAAGCCGCCCGCCTCAGCCGGGGCACTGTGCTCGCTCTTCTTCAGTGGGCAGGCTTCGGGTGCCCTCCCCCCCCAGCCCATGTTTGCGCTATAAATTAAGCACAGTTTACAAGAAACTGTTAATTAAATGGAATCATTTTGAATTAATCTTATTCTTGAGTGCTGAGAAGAGATTTCTTGTTTAGAGGAGGGTACAAGTTAACCTGTAGCCTTGTTGCTTTATACCTTCAGGGTTGTGGGTTTGAATCCTAACTCCATTCTGTCAGCACAATCTCTCCACAGTCACAGACAGATACAGGCAGACCTGACTGCACAGACAGGACAGGCCCTGTCAGCATAGCCTCTCCATAGTCACAGACAGACACAGGCAGACCTGGTTGCACAGACAGTGCAGGCCCTGTCAGCACAGCCTCTCCATAGTCACAGACAGACACTGGCAGACCTGGCTGCACAAAGAGGGCAGGCTGGGAAAATGAATTACCTCCAAAATCACATTTTAAAAGCATTTTAATTACATTTTACTTATTTTGCAGATGCTTTTGTCCAAAGTGATGAGCAGGGAGCAGGTTCAGCCTGAAGCAATAAGGGTTAAGAATCTTTCTCTCACACCCAAAGGTAACGTCACTCTTCTGCTTATACACACAGAACTACACCACCCCCATGGTTACATTATACACATTTTACTCTGAGTATGAATTATTTCTGACACTTGTCCCTGCTAGAGCGTCTGTTATTCAGAGCTGCTCTAGATTTGTAGGATCTTCACCTACATAGTTTTGGTGGATAAACTTCATAAAGCATTCACAGAACATTCAGTGCCCCTTCATAAAGCATTCACAGAACATTCAGTGCACCGTCATAATGCACTGATAAAACATTCATAAGCAGCATGTAAGTATACCTTAACATCCTAACATACCTTAACATCCCAACATACCTTAACATCCCGACATACCTTAACAGCTTTAAAACACATTAATAACAAACATTATATGATAACAAGAAACAATATAATCATTTAATCATATAATGTTATTAATGTACGCTCCCTGGCTAAAAAAAGGTCACTGTTTGCATTTAAATCAACAAGTACTTAAGAGCCAATGACTGGATCATTATTACAAATCAGCAACGTTATGCAGCAATTAAGTGAAGTCAGCTGAGTACCTGAATCTACTGAATGGCCAGGTTATCCTATCAATGGATTTTTTTCTTTCCTAATGACATGGGCATATTCCAGGACGATAAGTTAAAGCTGCTAAGCTATAGTTACGGCATTTTTACACGCTGCTACATGCTGAATGTTCTATTGAAAAGCGGCAGGAAGCAAAAGATTGTATATAAACACCTTTTCTACTGTCTATGATCAGAATAATAAGGAAAAGGACGAGTGCATTTCAGGAATGCTTGACTGAAAAGTCCAGAAATATTGGCATTTATATGATTCCTCTCTGCTGGGTTATAACGACTCCCAGGTGGCTACAAACTAAAATGAAACACATCTGTACTCTTTTTTCATTAGTGTTATTTAATTTTCATTTGAAATCTTGTTTAGTTCTGATCTGGTTTCATTAGTTTTTATTTTAAAGATGTAAATCTATTTGGTTACATGTTTAACTTTGTGTTTTAGCAGTTTTATTTCTGTGGATAGATGGAAAGTTGTAAGATTTCGCCGGTGACTACAAAATGATGCAGTGCTGTTTGACTATTTCTGCGGTTTGAGTACATTGCACTAATTATTTCAGTTAAATACTTAAAAACAGTAACGGGAAGGATTTCGCGTTTGATTTTATGTTGGTTCAGTTGGTTTTGGAACCAATATTTATACTTGTTGTTTTGTTTTGTTGTATTTCTTATTCTATTTCCGTATTATTTTGTTTCGGTGTTTGGAAATGCGTTCATTAATCTTTATAACATTCATGTCACACTTCGTAAATATGTCTTTTAAGGGCAGCTTTGCTCTACAGCGCCACCCCAGGCCTGACGTCAAAGTACACGGATGCCTGGTGGTTCGGTGTGGAAGGTCTGGCACTACAATGCTCACTCGTCCGCCTGAGGTCAAGGCTTGCAGCACAGAGAGCAGACGAGAGGGTGGAGGCAGTGCGACTCACTAAAGCACAGGTGTCAGACTCCAGTCCTGGGGGGCCGGAGCCCTGCATATTTTTGGGTTTCCCCTCGTTTAACACACCTGATTCAACTTCTTTTGCTAATTACCACATAGCTGTTGAGCTGAATCATTTGTGGTGGATCAGGGAAAGAACTAGGCAGCACAGGGCTGCGGCCCCCCAGGACTGAAGTTTGACACCCCTGCTCTAAAGTGTCGGTGACATTCATTCTTATGTAAGCAAACACGTTTGTAAACACAACTGGCCAATATTGAGATCAGAAAAAGCGATTAATTTTATGTTCATATATTGCGTGATAACGTAATTATCATGACAGGGCTTTACCGTGTTCAGGCCCCGCACATGCCTGCATGTCAGGGTTTGAATACTGTGTTCAGGCCCCTTACCTGACTGCTGCTGTGTTCAGGCTCCCTGAACATGAGCACACGGCCCTCGTTGCTTTGTTAAGATCCAGGTCTCATCATGGGGGGTGGGGGGCTGCCGTAAGCTCTGACAGGACACGGCTTGCCCGCCCCCCCCCGGGAAGGGGGTGTGTTTTTTGTGTAATAAGGGCAGTCTAAGTTGACAGCTAATGACTGCAGCCGTGACCGTGTGTATATATTATTTTATATTTCATTTTGCCTCGATTCCCTTTTAAAATCCCTTTAATTCCCCCCCAAAGGGGCCATATCACTGAACCCCTAAAGACTTTAATTACTTAGTCAGGCTCCCGCCTCCCCGCTTAACGGAATATATTAATGACTCCTAGCATTTTATTTTCACCAAACGGGCATTTTTTTACATTACAATGCAAGCGAGGCACCTTGTAAGTATATTAATTGCCCACCTAGCCGCTTATTACTGCCCTGGTGTTGTTTGCAAACTGCTGTTTAGGGTTTAGTGGGACGAGCAGTGGTGCAGACTGCCACGTTGTTAGGGGGAGCTCTGGAGCCAATTAGCATCCCCTAGAGGGTCGTGGGAGGAGCGCGGCCTCGCTGGCTCGGATAATGACATGAAGTCAGGCCAGGGAGATGCGCGTGGTCGCGGCAGGATGGGCACGGTGCCCCCTCCACTGCGTTACACGTTGCCATCCTCAGCGCGCTGCCCTCAACAGCACGAGTCCCTTGGGATCATCCTTACCGCCTTCCGTCGGCTGACTCTGAATGAGCGATGAATCCCGATCAGGCTTAAGGTCTACCCGCCTCCGTCCCTCCCTTCTCGCATGCTGAGTGTCAGCCTACGCTGCTCTTTATCCTGTCGTTCTGCTGGAGCGTGCCACTTAATGCCAGGAGCCCCGTAATGAAGCCTCTTCTAAGTAAGAAGACAAAAGAAACCTGCCGTCCCATCCTGCGCTGCCCGGGATGTGATAAGAGTTAAGGGTAGGTCACTTCAGAAAGGTCTTATGACCTCATCTCTGCCTGTGACATCATCAACTGCAGATTAATATTTATGTTTTATTACATGGAGAGGTTGCTATCACTGACTACTGGAAGGCAAATCAAGCCGTTACAGCCATTATTTGAACATTTCAACATGGTTGATATAAGGTTCTCTAATTCTTCATTCGTTCTGTTAAAATGACTGTGGTGCCTCTGTAATCATTGCAATATGGCAGAGGCAGCCCCCACACCTTGTTCTCTGCTGGCTCTGTGCCAGCTGTGTGCTTGCTCTTTGCTAGTTTTGTGCTGACTCTGTCCTGGTTGTGTGCAAGCTCTGTGTCGAATGTGTGCTTGCTCTGTGGTAACTCTGCGCAAGCTCTGTGCATGCTCTATGTAGGATAATTTTCAGCTTTATGTCTGCTTTGTGCTAACTCTGTGCAGACTCTGTGCTGACTCTGTACTGGTTCTATGCTAGTTCAGGGCTAGCTCTGTGCCAGCTCGGAGCTAGGTCTGTGCTGGCTCTGTGCTGCATGTGTACTAGGCCTGTGCTGTCTCTGTGCTGGATGTGTACTAGGCCTGTGCTGGCTCTGTGCTGGATGTGTACTAAGCCTGTGCTGGCTCTGTGCTGGATGTGTACTAGGCCTGTGCTGGCTCTATGCTAGATGTGTACTAGGCCTGTGCTGGCTCTGTGCTGGCTCTGCAAGCATTTTCTGAAAGCAGAGGTAATTCCAGGCTCCACTTTGCTTATTTAATTAATTGCAATATTTGTACATTTCTGCTATGTGCCTGAGTCATTACATTGTTTTATTTGAGCACAGTGACATGCCAGCTGGCCCAACGCCCCACAGACAACAGGAGAGATATTCAGCAGAAAGTCTGGAAGAACTGAATGTCTCAGGAATGGGACCCTGGACAGCCAACAACCCCCAGAGATCGAGCAGCTGGAGGCAAAGGAGACAAAGCCATCCGGAGAGGACGGGGGGCCTGAGAGTCCATGATGTCCCCTCTGTGACTCAGCATACGGAAGGGTTACTCCTTAGTATAGCGGGGGATGCCCTGAATCTCAGAGTCAGGCGGTGTGCTGCTTCCTGTAGCTCTACAGCATCCACATCAACTGCGGCAGTGTTACTGTACAGTTCCTGGTGCCACCTTAATGAATCATGTGATCTCCCATCCCTGAGTGTGATACAACAGACAACTTGAGAGTTTGGCATTCCGACTGCAAAGCGAGTCTGTATCTGTGACTTCTGTGTGCGTCTCTTCCTGTGTCTTTTTTCGGTACCTGTGCCTGTGTCCATGTGTGTGTGTCTGGGACGTCTTTGGATGTCTATGCCTGTGAGCTCTGTTTGTGTCTCTGTCTGATCGATAAACGCACAGAGCAAATGAGAGGAAAGTACATGCAGCTTAAAAGGTGAGGCTGCTCAGTGATTCAGAATGGGAGTTTCCTGCAGCCTCCAAACACACCTCTCATCTATCCATCATTCCTCCACCGCTTATCTGGCTCTGGGTTGTAACAGCAGGCCTCAATCCTCCCAGCCACCTCCTCCAGCTCCTCCAGGAGGACACCCAGGCACCCCCAGGCCAGATGACAGATATTTTCTCTCCAGTATGTCTTGGGTCTGTCCCTGGGCCTCCTCAGGGAGGCGTCCAGGAAACGTTTTAGATAGATGCCCAAACCACCTCAGCTGGCTCCTTTCAATGCAGAGGAGAAGCAGTTCTGCTTTGAGCTCCCCCCAGATGTCTGAGCTGGTCACCACATCTCTAAGGCTGAGCCCAGACATCCTGCAATCTATCTGTGATATTATTATTATTATACAGTTATATTATTATTATTATTATTATTATTATTATTATTATTATTATTATTATTATTATAGGGCGGGTTGGGAAACCTGTAATCCAATGTAATCATCTCCGTAATCCAATGTAATCATCTCCGTAATCCTATGTAATCATCTCCGTAATCCTATGTAATCATCTCCGTTATTTCAGTAGTTGTGTCTTTAGTGCTACTGCTGCTAACTACGTATTTTCATTTCATTTAAATATCAGGCTGCAATATCAGTATGTTAACTGATATATCACATCTCATATTGGTTGTTCCATTTTCATAAAGACAATTAGTAATATAAAATAATAATGAAGATAGACATATATTGTTCAAGAAAATCATGATAATGAATCCTGATCTCTATTTTACTCAGAATTGTGCAGCCCTACACTCAGTTGGGCTTCAGGTTTTGCACAAATAATATTCCTTTAATTGGGTGGATAATGATGGTCTCATGCAGAGTGCATCAGAGATAAATGTAATTATTAGCGAAATTAAAGTAAAAATTAAAATTCAATACTGAAGTACAAATCTGGAAAAAAAACTTAAAGTATTAAAGTATTTATGTTTTGTTACTTTACACCTCTGCTCATTAGATGTGGAGAATGAGGATGAGACTGTGACCAGCACACCTAGACGATAGCTAAAACAAAGGTCTTTCCGGAAATGATTGAATGCATCGGCTGCACAGGGTAGCAACCTTGTTTTCCAGAAAAATTTTAATGCCAAAAATAAAAAATGTCATTACACTGAATATTTGTATTTCTTCTCAGAGTCAAGAAAACATCAGTCAAAACATTATTTGTTGAAAGGTTTTCCGGATAGCTTGACGTAATAAATCTGAAAGTCCGGGCTCTGGGTGATGTGCCAGGCGTCTCGGAAACTCGTTAAGCCTGAGGCTTCGTTTAGCCTGATGCTGGTATTCTGCTATTAATCAGGTGTGTCTGGATTATTTTTATTATCCATATGAAATATCTGCATGCAATGAACACTTAAAAAAATACACTCAGGTTTTGACACAGTAAACATAGGATGCACTATAAGAGCCACATCAATGGACTTATACACTTATGTTCTCAAAAGAATTGAGACACACTGCTTAATCATTGAATTCAGATGTCAGACCCATTGCCACAGATATATAATATCAAACACCTAGCCATGCAGTCATGTTTACAAATATTTGTGAATGAAAGCCCCTTTCTGAAGAGCTCAATGAATTTAAGTGTGGTGATGTCATACGATGCCACCTCTGCAATAAGCCAGTTTGTGAAATTTCTTCCCTGCTAGATATTCCACGGTCAGCTGTAAGTGGGTTTATTGCAAAGTGGGGGCAGAGGTTTGAGGCAACAATATTAACCATTGTGCCTCTTTGTGTGGGTGTGTGGGGTGGGGGGTGCAGGATTTAATCCTGTGGACAGTTAGTTTAGCGCTTAGTTGAGCAGACTGTGGTGATGGTGATGACCACACAGGGTACGGCAGGTGCTGCCTCACTACCTCGCACGATAAAGGTAACCCATCTCACTGGTGATACAGTAGAACCATGGGGTTCGAATCCTACCTTCTCTGCTCTGTGTGTGGAGTTTGCATGTTCTCACCAGGTTAAGCTGGTTTCCAGTCTCAGCTGAATATTGCCTTCGCTTTCACCTCAGACATCTCTTCTGGCAACCCTTCGAATGCCTCGGCCTAGTGATTAAACACTGGAAGACACACGAGTATATAAAAACATTGCATTTTAAAGAAAACGCCTGGAATAATAAACATTTAAGGGAGTGGCACCTCATCTTGGGTGAGATTTATCTTAAAGAAAGTTGACCCATTTGGATTAAATAACACACAGTGCAGAAGATAAATGCACGTTATGATATGTTATGATCCCTTTCTCTGCTTATCCAAGCCACTTTGTTTTGAAAGTTGTGAAAGTGTAATCACACAAGGATAACAGGAAGGTTGCTCCTCCGGTGGAAATCTGATAGATCTTCTTGGGAGGCTTTGCGTTTGTCTTTTGGCATCAGCCAGAAATCTCAGTTGTGTGGTTGTTCCTGAAAGTGCCAGTGACGTTATTTTAAAATGATTCCAGTCTTCCTACCTGTCCAGTTTTGAAAATGCATAATAAAAATGATTTTGAAAATTATTTGAAGACATGTTTAAGAAGCAGAGCCGGCAATGTGTCAGTGTGTGTGTAGAGTGTATATATATATATATATATATAGTGTATAGAGTGCATCCATGTGTGCTTCATATGAATCGCTATTCATTCTGTGTATCACTGTACCTGTCACACACAGCATAATCTGATCAAGAATATAGCCATTATGTGCATTATGGTTTTCCAAAATTATTTCCTAAAAATCATCACCATGTCCATATGCACAAATGCTGGATGGAAGCCTGTAACAGTGCATGTGTTTATATAAAGAGCTAGGTGACTCTATCCTGGACTTCACATTCAGTGGTTAGTTTGCAAATGAGTATAATCTGTATTATACTCTGTAGCATAATCTGTAGTATACTTTGTATTATACTCGGTAATATACTCTGTATTGTACTTTGTAATATTTTTTGTAGTATGATATGTATCATTTTTTAGTACACTTAATACTGTACTTTGCAGTATATTTTGTAGTATACTATGCAGTATATTTTGGTTGCATGCTCTCAGTAGAGAGAGCGCTGCTCCCTCATCATTCCTCTAAAGGAGAGAGAGCTGTCCCCACACCCTTTTGCTGAAGGAGAGAGAGAGCAGCCCCCACATCTTTCCTCTGAAGGAGAGAGAGCGCCGACCCTACACCCTTCTCCTGAAGGAGAGAGCACCGACCCCACACCCTTCCTCTGAAGGAGAGAAAGCACTGACCCCACACCCTTCTTCTGAAGGAGAGAAAGCACTGACCCTACACCCTTCTCCTGAAGGAGAGTAAGCACCGACCCCACACCCTTCCTCTGAAGGAGCGAGCACCGACCCCACACCCTTCTTCTGAAGGAGAGAGCACCAACCCCACACCCTTCCTCTGAAGCAGCGAGACCGCCACCCTCATGCCCTTTTTTCCTAACCATCAAGATGTTCCCAGCAAACTTATGAACTCTCTGACCCACTTCTTAAAATAAAGCATAATCATTCCTCGGTGCCCTTTGGCTGGGAAGCCATAGTTGCAGCTCCGGGGTCTCATTAATTTTTCACACGTGATGGATAGTGAGTATTTATTCGTGGCTGGGCTCCTTGTGTCTGAGTGTGGCTCATTTTAAAGCGTTACATATTCATGGCTGGAGATGTGTGCCTCTGTGACGCCTGTAATTAATACACCCCTGTGTGCTTACACCAGCTTTGTTTGTGCACCTTTAACACGAGGACCACAGAGAAAGATTTTAAAAAGCATTTATTTGGACTGTATGGATGTCAGCTGCTACTTTGAACCTTTGATGAACTTGTGTGCTATATGTTGCTGTATCATGTGAATATTGGCCTGGTTATCTTGTTCTGCGTGTAAAATGAGACAGTCTAACACTAGCCTCCATAACGCATGCTCCCCATATGTGAAATATTGTTCAGCTTGTTCTGCCTTAGGGTACTGCTCTGGTGTGTGTGGTGCGGCTTTCTGAGGTGTGTGGTGCAGGTTTCCACAGCGCGTGCGGCACGGGTTTTTGTCGCATTCGTGATGTGGGTCTCAGTGCATATGCGGTACGGTTTCTGTGTGTGTGCGGTACCGGATTCCATAGCACATGCAGTATTCCACTGCGAGTTTCCACTGCCTTTTGCGATGTGTGTTTCCATGCAGTATCGGTTTCCGCATGTGTGCAGTATAGGCTCCCACGGTGTGTTGGTTTTTTTAAGGAAGCCATTTTAACGAGCTGTTCATAGACGTGCCTGAAAATATGAACCAGTTTCGCTTCACGCTAGTACAATCAGATCTTGTTTCCCAGCTGAGTGCGAGCCACGGCGTTACCCATTCGCAGTTCCTTGCACCGTTTGTAAAGCTTTTGCTGTTTGGACGTGGACATCATATCAGACTTACGGCTTGCCTTGGCCTTCTGCGGTTGCTGTAATACCGCTGCGTCTCTCTCCGCGGCCATCAGCATTTCCCGCGTCAGCAGAGTGACCTAATCACACACCAGAGAGGAAGCATGACTCGCCAAAGGCAATTACACCCCCTGCAGCTCTAGTACGCGGCCGTATCTCCACACACATCTAATATACCATGAATGGGCAGTTTAAAGGGGGGGCAGGGTGCAGCCCGTTAGCATGCTGCCGCTAGCTGAGCAGAGCCCCCGCCCGCCCCACGGTCGTCAGCAGAAAATGCGGAGCAGCCTGATTTCCCCTCAGCCACCGGGAGGCGTTACTCTTTAAATTGTTTGGAGAGCAGTGGCCTGATGTGTCATCAGGGGCCAAGAAGCTACACTTGTGTGATTGACGTCGCGATGGCACAAACCCAGGCAGTGGCCTTTAGGGGGCAGCGCTGGCTCTGGCAGGCCAGCAAAAGCATGTGCGTAGCCAGAATATTTGGGGGACACTTCACTCTGGCACTGGCTGAAGGGCTTTAAGCCAATGTCTGTCTCCCATGTAAAAACCTTTTAAAAGCCCCATAAACTCCATTTTGTTATGACAAATTATTATGGAATTACTGATGTTACAGTGGTGGTCTTATACAGAAGTGACATGTTTTATTACGTACATTCAGGGTGTTTCATATGTAATAGAGCACTTGGTATTGAATAACTTTATCATTACAAACATCACACACCTAGACCCTGTTACAGTAAAACTATCTGCTTTGTTGCATTGTTTAATCCTCTATGTAAATAATTATACAAATGATGCCATTTAATTTTTTTAATGATTTTTTTTTGTAAGCAGTAATCAGTTGTGGCAGCATGGTGGCGCAGTGGTTAACACTGCAGTTTGTATGTTCTTCCTGTGCTGTTGTGGGGTCTCCTCTGGGTACTCCAGTTTCCCCCTGCCAAACCAAAAAACCTGCTGAGATTAATTGCAGTTACCAAATTGTCCCTATGTGTGCCTGTGTGAGTGAATGGTGTGTGTGTGCCTGTGTGTGACTGTGCTCTGTGATGGGTCGGTGCCCCAATCTGGGTTGTTTCTTGCCTTGTGCTTATAGGCTCCAGGCCCTCTGTGACCCTGTATAGGACAAGCAGTTTCAGGAAATGGATGGATAATATTCACTGAAATTGAAATCATTGAACATTTCCATGCATTTCGTGACACAGCCATGGCTGAAACCTTCAGTGCTTCTACAGTTTATTTAGTTTTAGATCTGCTGGGCAGCTGGAGGTCACCATCTTGTAGTTTCTCCCACTCTTGGCCCTGGAAGACCAGCCTGAGATGTTTCTCGACATGGCTGGTCAGGCACCACAGTGGTTACTGGTTCATTAACAACAGCCGCCTGTCATCGTTGTCCCACACTTCACATTATTGTGTGTGTGTGTGCTGTATAGGTTTCCAGGGTGTGTGTCGGTTCTTTTAAGTAAGGCGTTTTCACGAGCTGTTCGTAGACGTGCTTAAAAATACGAACCAGATTGGCTTCACACCAGTACCGTCAGAGTACGTTTCCCAGTCGAATGCCCTGCATTATTTCCTCCCATAAAGTGATTAACATGCTCACAGGATTCATGAAGGGCAGAGTGTCAAGTCTCCTGGACCACTTCCTTCCTAATAATTCAACCACTTGATCCTAATTACATCCTCCAATTAATTACTCTGGGTGTTTAATTAACATTTCACCATTAATCCTTCTTCATACACCATTGAAAAACAGTGTGATTGGACGATTAGGACTTTTCCCTTAGTCTTAAAGATAGTGCCCCTTATCCTGTTTTAACTGGGATCTCGTCTGCATTGATTACTGACTTACAGAAACCTTCCTGGACCATACACAAACTCACACTCACATACTCACACTCACACACCAGGGAGCTGTAACTGGAGGGTTCCAAATGCTGGAACTTACATCAGAGTGAGCAGATACTGAGTATGGACTGTGATAACTAACGTCAACACAGTCAGAGGCGCTGGGTCCCGATTAAACGTCAAGTTACGGCATCATGTTGCAGTAATCACAGATTCAGCAGGCAGTTGAACAAAAAGTTCACATTGTCACTCCCCTTCCAGCGCTGTACATGTTTGGTTGGGAGTCCATCGTGTGCATAGGAGAGAGCAGAAAATAAATTTAATTTGAGTTATTTTTAGGTATGTTTTACAGCGTAAAAAATATTCATGGCACTGGAACTGCATGGAACTGCATGAAATGCGGCGGTTTATTTAGGTAAATGTATCATCGCAGAGCGCAAAGAACAAAACAGCTGGATATGTGGTTCAGAAATAATGGGTGCCTTATTAAACATGCTTATTTAGGTGCTGTGTCTGTCAGCGGCAGAAGTGACAGATCCATCAAAGAACACCTCCCCCCCCCATTCCCTGAGGCCCCTCAGAGGGCGATCGAGGTGCAGGGTGAGATCCCCACATCACCCTGCCTGCATAATGAGCTCAACTCTCTTCGCCGTTAGATACGAAAGCGATTGATCCCCATCATGAGAAAGCAGAATCCTCCCAGCTCCCAGGGCCTGATCACCCGTCGATCAGCCAATCGATCGATCGGGCGCCCAGGTAGCCGCGGTACCTTCCATCACCACAGGGGGCAGCCTGCTGGGCTCATCTTGCCATCCTGACAGCACGGCCTCTGCTCCCCTGACATGCTTTTGTTTGGACACAGTCTTTTTAACTGGAGATTCCCCTGGATTCGGCCACATGCAGTAAAAATTATGGTCTGCAATCTCTTTCAACAACTCAAACAAATTCTTTTCTTAATGCATTCATCTTATGTCCTGTCATTGTAGGATAGACAAGGGTACCATGAAATGAGAGACTGTAACTGCCAATTTATGAGCCAGGGGTTGCCTGTTCTAAACCAACCAACCATCCATCCATCCATCTACAACAACATGGGGAGAACCTGCAAACTCCACACACATGGAGCCATGGTGAAGACTCAAGCCCAGGTCATGGTGGAGACTCAAGCCCACTGCACCACTGCACTGCCCCCTGTTCTACACTGCACTGGATACATACTTGTCATTTATAATCGTCTGTACATATCGCTTGAAGGCAAGCGATAAAGTTAATCGCGTCGGCTCATTACATGGGGGGATCAGTCAGTTATCGCACGTAATGACCTATAGAGTGATCATCTGTGCACTACTGGCATAGTGAGGCAGATTCTGACGAGGCACCGGGAGGCACTGTTATGCGCCTTGACGGGTATCTCGGGGAGCTTGGAACCAGGGAGACAGAGGCAGGCAAAGTGACATGAAGGATTCAGATTGACAGAACAATCCGGAAAACAGCAGCATTCAGTAACAGCTGCTGGAATGAATTAAGATGAGAGTCAACAACTCAACATATTAGGTGACATCACATCTAGGAGTCCCTGGCCTCTGTGACTCTGTGCTGGACAAGCGGGTATGGAAGAAGTATGCTGGATGGATGGATTAAAGTGAGAGATTAGATGTGTTAAAAAGTGCAAATATAGTTGTGTAATGTAAAAATGTAATTAAATATAATTGCAGTGCCAGAACACAAAAGCTAACTAGAATGTGTGTTGAAAAAAAAAAAAATAATGTGCGTATAATGTTACATGTTACTTTGTGTGTGGATATACAGTCACACCATAAGGTTTGGGACAAAGACACATTTTTCCTTGATTTACCCCTTTGCTCCACAGTTTAAAGTTTCAGATCAAACAATTCAGATGTGATTAAAGCGCACATTCCAGACTTCAATATAAAGTTATTTGTCAATATCTCAGTTTCACCATGTAGAAATGACAATGCTTTTTATACAGACGCCCCCTCATTTCAGGGCACCATAATGCTTGGGACATAGTGATGGTAGGTATATTAAAACAGTCATGTTTAGTATCTGTTGCGTATTCCTTGCCTGCAATGACTGCTTGAAGTCTGTGATTCATATACATCACCAGGTGCTGAGCATCTTTTCTGGTGATGCTCTGCAAGGCCTCCACTGCAGCCACCTTGAGGTCCTGCTGGTTTCGGGGGCCTGTCCCTGTAAGCTTCTTCTTCAGCATATGGAAGCCATGCTCATTTATTCACTGGTGATTTAAATCAGGTGACTGGCTTTGCCATTCAAGAATTTTACATTTTTTTTTAGCCTTTTTAGCTTTAGCAGTATGTTTGTGATCATTATCTTGTTGCAGGATGAAGCACCGTCCAATGAGTTTGGAGGCATTTACTGAAATTTAAGCAGATAAGTTGTTTCTATACACCTCAGAATTCAGTGTGCAACTTCCGTTAGCAGTTACATCATCACTGAAGATGAGTGGGCCAGTACTTGAGGCAGCCATATACGCCCAAACCATAACACCCACCACCACTGAATGAGCCAGTATGCTTTGGATCTTGGGCAGTTTCTTTTCATCTTCACACTGTCCTCTTACCATCACTCTGATAGAGGTTAATCTTGGTCTCGTCTGTTTTAGGTGTTTCTAATCTGGCTATCCTGTTTTTGTGGTTATCTAGTGGTTTGCATCTTGCACCGTAGCCTTTGTATTTCTGTTCATGAAGTCTTCTGCAGATATTAGTCTCTGTCAAAGACACACCTGCCTCCTCAAGACGGTGTCTGATCTGCTGGACGGGCGTTTAGGGATTTTTCTTTACCATAGTGAGGATCCTTCTCTCATCAGCAGTGGAGGTCTTCCTTGGCCTACCAGTCCCTTTGTGATCACTGAGCTCACCAGTGCATTCTTCCTTTTTAATGGTATTCCAGGCAGGTGATTATGGTAATCCTAAGGTTTGACTGATATATATAATGATTTTATTCTTGTTTTTCAGCCTCATAACGGCTTCTTTGACTTTCATTGCCACAGTTCTTAACAATGGCAACTACAAACTCCAAATGATAGAAGCAAGCCTAGGTATCTTATCCCTGCACTAATAAAGCAATCAATCAGACTTTATTTTTATAGCACTTTTCATAGAAACACAATGCAACTCAAAGTGCTTTACATAATAAAAAAATATCAACCCATCCCTACTAACACCCTTACCCAATCTATGTAAAATAAAGGGACATGAAAGACAATTACAAATAAGTTCAAAAATAGATAAGTAAATAATAAAAGAATAGACGCGACAATATAAACAGGACCTGAGGAAAAGTTATCATGGATCTCACAACTTTGCACGAGGAAACTGTCATAACCAGGTGAGTTCTGACCGGCGAAGCAGGAGAAAACGATGAGGGATTGTGGGAAAAAGGGCTTTAATGGGAGATGGAGAACCATACAGGGCGAACGGGTAAGAAATGCATTGACAGGACTAGGGAAACATACTCTGACGTGGGCTTAAACACATCAAACTAATGAAAACAACTCGAAACAGCTGGTAAACATGGGGAATCCACACGAGGTTACCGAGGGGGGCATGGCACACAGGAGGATCGGACGAGCAGGGTGTGACAAACACGCCAGAGGCAGGTTAAAACATAGTGAGTTAAATTATCAATGGTGAGTTAATGAAAAGGAAAAGCTAAAGTTATGATGGATAAATAAATATGATAAAGATAAATAAAGGATGAGAAAAGTACAAGCAGCTATAAAATAGAAGTATAAATGGTGGGATATAAAAGGAGGATAAAAATAGAGATAGAACATTAGGGACAGGATATTAAATAGTAACAAAATAATAGAGATAAATGAGATGAGATGTTCTGGGATAAAAAGAAACATTCATTCATAAGTAATAAATAAAATTCACATATATAGATAAACTGACAGATTAAAAAAAAAAAAGTTTTGTAAAACAATAGAACTGAAGCAAAAGCCAGATTAAACAGGTATGTCTTAAGTCTGCTAATGAAGCAATGAAACACAGCAGCGTAATCACAGGCAGCTGTGAAGCCAAATGTCTCAAACATCACGGTGCCCTGCAACGAGGGGGACTATGTACAAAAAGCGTTGTAATTTATACATGGTGAAACCAAAATGTATGCAAATAACTATAAATTACAGTCTGGAATGTGCACTATAATCACGTTGGAATTGTCTGAATTTTAAACTGTGGGTAAACTGAGGGGTAAATCGAGGAAAAATGTGTTTTTGTCCCAAACATTATGGAGGGTTCTGCACATGCAAAGTCAAATTCCTGTGCCTGCCTCCTCCCACATTTAATGCAGTCCTGTCACTCTTATAAAACCATATATATATGTGTGTGTGTATGTATAGTGTATAAACTATGTTTGTGCATATGTGCAGTGTAAATGTGCAAAGTAGGCGGGTAGTAGATGGGAGTTTCCCGGTACTGATGGCTTCAGAGATGTTTGCAGATGTTCTCTCTGAGGTGGTTAGAGCTGGATTCATGGTCCCTTTGCTGAAGTTCCCTTCCCAGAGCTGCTAACAAAACTTCCCACTCATTTCTCAAATTTGCAGCATTTTCAATGAAACCAAAAAAGGATTCTGCCCAGTGCGCCTTTCTGGTTTCAACACGAAGGTGAGATGAAGAGAGAGGCAGGAATTACTAGTAACGGCCCCCAGTGACTGAGAATCAGCAGGTTCGCTGGGATCACATGCTGCTTGGCCATATGGTTGCCCGATAGCTGAGGATGTGATTAATGCTTCACACACATTCTTACATCCACCTTCTTTCTTGTTATGCACATCATTTGATACACATTTTAAAACTTTAAACTGACTTTTCCTAGAGTCCAGTACATGCAAAAATCTGAAGGTACTGTAACACAAGAGATAAAAGCATTATTCGTAATCATACTAAGGAAACAACGAATGGGTGTCAATCAAAAGGAAGACCAATGAGAACCTTCCATTAGTGAATGGTGGCACTGGGCCCGCCTCCTGGAGAGTGAAGGCCCCAGAATGTGCTGCCCCATGCAGTGCCTGCTTGCAGGCAGCCCTGCTCCTAGCTGACCTGCCTCCACAGCGCTTCCTGGCTGCTCCTCCCTGCGGTAGCAGGCTGCCGCCCTCACCTTCCCTTCCAAACACTTATCCTGCTCAGTGTCAGAGGGCCCCTGGATCCTGTCCCAGGCAGCGTGGGGCAGCTGTTTGTTACCATAGCGACACACTGATTGTGGCAGAGTAGTGCAGTGGGCAAGGTGCTGGCTACTTAATTGGAGGTTCAGGGTTCAAACCCAACGATAACCCCTTATGGGGGTGTGGTATTGGCGTAGCGCATTAGCACCCTCCGTCTGATACGGGATGGGTGAAAGAGAGGATTTATGAAAGCTAACACATTCCAATGTGCTTGTACAAATGATAATTAAAGTATCATGTCATTATTTTGCACATTATAAAAAACTACCCTCTGAATGCTAATTTAATCAGAGACTCCCTGAGCCAGAAACCAACAATCAAGCATGAGCAGGAATCTGGCTGTCAGACATCTGCATTTACCCCCGAGATCAAACAGGTGTAGCCGCTAATTATGGGTCACCCTGCACACAACCAATTAAGCAATTAAATGATGTAAGAGAATTGAAATTGACTACTGAATTAGGGTATGCATATCCCACAAATCAATTAATGCATTGTCAAATCCAATTAAGCGAAAATGATTCTCCTTATAATGATTGGTTATGCACAGTGAAGAACGCCTCTGATTGGTGTTCATTTTGTCTCACTGTTGTTCCTTGGTGAGGCGTGCCCCCTCCCCCCCACCAGTGTAATTGCTCAGAAAAAGCTGTGAATGTCCTGACGGCTTTTTTGGGGGGCAGCAGTTATGACCCTGTCTCTGAGTTGGCCAAGCTCTCCAAAGCAGCCATTTGAGTTGCAAATAAACCCCATAAGTCAAAGGTAAAGTGGCCCTCAGCAATGCCATGGGCATCCTTCTCCACTTGGGCAGACAGAGGAGGAGACAGTTATCATTCGGACCAAACTTTCCTAATTCTCTCTATTTGAAAGAGTGGAGTTCTGACAGAGCGTATTGGATCAAACGGATGCTCAGAAATCCAGCTGCACATGGAAGAGCAGCATCTCTCCATAACCCTTTAATTCACTCTAGCTGTGAATGTGAGTCCCTCCAAAAACAGCCACAAACCCAGGATTAACGACAGCAATGTGCTGCAATGTGCCTGACAGCCTGGAGAGTGGGGATTGTTCAGCAGCACTGGGGATGGACGTTTAAGGCCGAGCTGTGAGGTTCCTGGAAATAATCGGGGACAGTGAGGAAAAAGCTCAGCCTTAACCCATCACTGAGACACACACACGCCTTTCATATTGTACTCAAGCGCAGGCACATTTCAATGCATGCTATTATTTTCATAATCTACACCTCAGTGCTTGGTATGGATCATTCATTTGAAAACCAGGTTAATCTGTGATGGAGGTAATTTCATGCTTTAAAGCATTTAAGCCTATAACTTAATGAGGATATGGCTGGTGCATTATGGGTAATGTGCACTAGGGGCCATCTATAGTACTGGAGAAAGTAGCTGCCATCTATACTCAGGATCACCTCAAATACAACAACCTCTTTGAAAAATTTCAGTCTGGTTTTCGCTCTGCCCATAGCACAGAAACAGCTTTGATTAGAGTTAAAATGACTTGCTGATGGCAGCTGATGCTCGTCCTCCTTGATTTGTCTGCTGCATTCGACACTATTGACCATGATATACTCCTCAATCGGTTGCATCTCACCATTGGACTAACTGACACCGCCTGGTCTTGGTTTCAATCATCTTACTGACAGAACAGAGTACATTTCCCTTGGAAAAGCAAGGTCCCGGACACACACAGTGACCTGTGGAGTCCCCCAGGGGTCAGTTCTCGGCCCCATCCTTTTCACTTTATACATGCTCCCTCTTGGCCAAATCATTAGTCGCTAAGGAATTTAATTTCACTGTTATGCTGATGACACACAGCTTTACATGAAAACTGATAAATACTCCTCTGCGGCATCATCATCACCATCACCATCAATGCCATCAATACTCAGCATCTGTCTTGAGGAGATCAGATTGTGGATGAAACAAAATTTTCTCCAGTTAAACTGCTCTAAAACTGAAGCGATCTTGGTTGGTTCCCCGCATCAGCTTCAGTCAGCCTCCATACCCAGCATTACAGTCCCCTCGCCTCATCAGCCATCAACCTTGGTGTAAGATTTGATCCTCAGCTCACTTTTGAAGCTCATGCTAAACATCTTTGCAGGACTTCATTCCACCACCTCAGAAATATTGCAAAACTCCGTCCTACTCTCACCTTGCCAGATGCTGAAAAACTGGTTCACGCCTTTATCTCCTCCAGACTCGACTACTGCAATGCACTTCTCATTGGAATGCCCAACAAGAATCTTCAAAGACTCCAATATATACAAAACAGTGCAGCAAGGATTCTGATGAGAGTTCGAAAATATGAACATATTACACCCATTCTTCAGTCACTTCACTGGCTTCCCAATTTTGCAGGGATCGAATACAAGGTTTCCCTTATCACTCATAAATGCATCTACGGAAATGCCCCCATTTACCTAAAAGAACTACTTACCCCCCAAACCTCAACACGGTCTCCACGATCTACAAATACAAATCGTCTCCTATTTCCCAGGACCAAACTGGGTGATCGGGCCTTCTGTTCTGCCGCCCCTCGAGCATGGAACACCCCCCCATTTGAGGGCACCACAGACTACTGAACATTTGAAAAAAGGACTTAAGACTTTTCTTTTTAACAGAACTTATGGATTTTGATTAATTTGGCGGGTGACAGCTTTCTTACTTATTGATCTACTTGCTTGTTTTAATTGTTGTTTTAATAGCTGTTTTTGCTTTTTTAGGGTGACTTACTTTTGTGGCACTTTGAGATTTATTTTAAATGTAAAGTGCATTCGAAATAAAATCTATTATTTTTATTATTATTATTATTATT
>JAOYFF010000020.1:7324951-7337736 GCA_025773925.1 Cryptomyrus ogoouensis | reverse complement strand
TTATTATTATTATTATTATTTTTATCCTTTTCCCTTCCTTCCACACCTTATGAATCCTGCTACTAGTTTGTCCTGCCAAACTTATTTTACTCATATTTGAAATATTTTTTTAACCAATTATTTCTGAAATGGTTATTTTACCCACAGAAGGTCACAATTTTGATCTACCATGGTTCTGTTTTACTGGAAGCTGCTTGACCTCTGATAAGAGGCACTGTAGTGAGCTAAAGCCTCAGTGCTGCCCTCTGCTGGCAGCTAATGTCTTTGAATGCGTCTGTTTTGCATCTCGACCTGTCCCTGTCTGCATTACAGCAGGAAAAGTCAAACCAATATGGCAGACAAACTTGATTTTAAATGGTTATTCGATTTATGTGCAGAACGTTAAGAAAATGTTGATGAGCTTCGGTGCAGAGCGCATTACCCTCAGTTATAATAGAGACGTATAATTTGGTTACAGGTACAGCATAGACAGAAACGTCAACCCCTCCGTCTATACGGATTTATCCTGAACCTCTGTGTCCGATAGACTCCATTCCCTGACATTAACATTTCCATCCTGACAAATCTAATTAGCTCATATGAATTAAAGCAATAATGCAATTTGTTTACAAGGCATCATTTATTTCCTGTCAAGTGAGCTTTCATTGACAGCCTCTGATTTCCTGCTGTCCCGACCTACAGAAAAGTCACTTCACCACTCTGGCGATTTACAGAATCGCTCCATTAAGTCCTCTGTGCCCTCAGTGATACAGTCACACATTTGAGATCAGAGAGCGTGGCGGTCACCTACTGCTGTGCCGAGACTCTAAGAATAATCTGGAATATTGGCATCACTGCCGCTGTCCCATAAACGGAGAAGAGTGGATTTCTGGATTTCCGAAGCTGGAAATCTTGTTGCGTTTTAACAACAAAGCTGGGATATGTAAACGGAACTCTGCGGAAATAAAGTACAGATGGTTATTTTGTAGATGACACATTTTGAATTTTTTTAATTCAAACGCAACCGATTCCTTAGTCAGCTTGGCTGGGATTCAACCTCACAAGCAGAAAGCGAGTCATTAACCATGTTGGAACGCCTCCTCTGTGGCTGGGAGCAGCGCAATGTTGGGTAGGGTCTGCACACCGGCCCGGTCATGATCGCAGTGGAGCCCATCTGCCCCTTCACATATCTCCCAAAGCTCTGCAGCTGTACAAGTGCCTCTTACGACAATCATATTTAAAGGGAAGGATTATTCTGAGGCCCAAACTAACCCAATACAGGGTTCTGCCATCTGTAAATATTTTGCTTAAGTGACATGTCATAGGGAAAAATTAAATTTTGGCCCCAATGAAAACATGCAGTCGCTAGCCCTTTAAATTGGTGATCTTAATTAGTGATCTTACTAAAAGGGTGTTTTGTTATTTCTTTCAAAGGACAGAGCAGAAGTAATATTAAAAAAATAAAGCCAGTCCTGGCTCCATCTCTCTGCGGCATGATTAATTAATCTCTCCTTCCTTTAAACTGCTGTAAGGCCTGTTTCACATTGGCTATTTTTTCCCAGGACACTCAACTAGTAATAATCACTTTAGAGCGACTCATTTTCATCAGGTTTACCAATAATAGGTAGTATGTTCCAGATTTATATGTCTGCCATAGAAAGAGGGGTTTCGGAGATGATTAAGCAGTTAATTGTTAAAAGGTTCATTGGAGTAGTTTTGCTTTGAAATTTCCTGGTGTTTTTACAGTATCAGTAAAATTTGCCACGATGCACATAAACAAAAGGTATGACTATTAATGAAATGATACTCCTTCACTGCCATGGACGTGTACATTGTAAATTCAACTAAATATAGAACTTTAAAATCAATAAGAGATCAAAGGATATAAAAACTCTCTCACATGGAAATCAGACATAGCCGTTTGGAGATATTGTTAGTATTGCAGACTTCCCAAGAAAAACGTGTCTGCTTAATTTCCTAAGGACTATAAACACCCCAGAATAAAATAAAATCCATCCTGTTATATGTAAAGTCGGGAGCTTAATTTAAATCCTGCCTACAACTCTTCCTACAAACATATCATTCTCTTACAAAGGCCTTAAATTGCTATTTTTTGTTTCACTTAGAGGAAAGTCATTATGAAGGAGAGGACTTGAAAGTGCACATTATTCAGGAAAGTTTACATAATGCTGACGTCGGAGATATTTAAGTCATTCCAAAGCTGGACCCCAGGTTCTTTAACTACCTTTATTCTCATCTCCTGCAAGGCCGTAAAGCACCTTCAAACACACCTCCTCTGAATTTCCACATTTTTACATTCTAACGGGATTCACACTCAATCAGAGATCCCTGGGCAAACCTGGAGAGTGACCTACATTTACATTCACACTCCAGTGCTGGGCCTGTATTATTTCTTGGCTCTGCAATATTAGTGAGTGATTTTAAAATGGATACAGTTACCGCTGGGAAGTGCAGTGTGTCTCTTGTGGGTTCACATGCTCCCCAAATGGGTCTGAAATGACTGAACAAATCGGGGAGAGAGACACATTATTTCAATCTGTATCACTTTCTGATGCTAATCTGCTATTTCCTTAATTGTGCTGTTGTAGGAGAGGATGAGAAATTAAATTGATGAATAGGCTTTTCTTGGCTTATAATGACATAAATGTTTATAGTGGATGTACAATTTGAAGCATTACACTGAGAGAAAAAGATTGCAATTTCCAGAATCCTCCAGACCCCCAGACTCAGGATACCCCATACACACCCCAACTTCAGCCACACTCACATCTTTGTGGGGACTCTCCATTCGTTACTTTGGGGAAAACTCTAATCCCAACATGATGACCTTAACCCCTACCCGGCCCTAACCTTAACCATAAGTAACCAAACTAAATATGAGACTTTTTTGATTGCATTCACAGATTTTTGTGGGGACCTGAAAAAATGGTCAAAATATATATATACACACTTAATATTTGTAACTTAACATCACGATACTTATTTATTTGGTTCCTGTAATTATAGTAATTGTAATTCTGAGTGAAATATACACTTTAGATAATTCAGTTAGTATACTGTCCCCTGGCCTTGTGCCCTGTGTTGCCTGAGATAGGCTCCAGGCCCTCCACGAGCATGTCTGACTGAAATGGTTCGAAGATGGATGGATGGATGGATGAATGGATGGAGAATTTATACACATACATTGTAAGTATGTAGATTGATAACAGGGAAAAAAGGTGTTGACTCATTAAAATTAAACAGTGAAAAAGACACTCAGATGTCAATAGGCAGCACTAATCATTAATATCCATCTGTTTTCCAACCCACTTACCCTACTGGGTCACGGGGGGGGGGAGCCTGTCCCAGAAGCAATGGGTAGGAGGCAGGGAACAACCCTAGATGGGGGGCAGCCCATCCCCACACACCATTCACTCACACATGCAATTTAGTAACTCCAATCAGCCTCAGCAGGTCTTTGGACTGTGGGGGGAACCCAGAGGAAACCCCACGACGACATGGGGAGGACATGCAAACTCCACACACATGTAAGCCAGGCGGAGACTCGAACCCAGGTCCCAGAGGTGTGAGGCAACAGTGCTAACCACCACACCACCATGTCCAATCGTTAATCGATGGCATTAAATGGTAACAGTGCAAAGAACGTCAGATAATTTATTCCGCAGAATTCTGTAGCAACAGCTCAAAAAAACGCATTGAGGCCTGAGTTGATACACGTTTCTCAGTCTTGCCCTCACTGTCACTCCCATCCATTCCCGTCCTGCCTGTCATTCCCGTCCTTGCTGCCATTGCAGACTAGGCTGTCATTCCTGGCCCAGATGTCATTTCCGCCTCTGACTGTCATTCCCGTTCTGGCTGTTCCTGGCCCAGATGTCATTCCCTCCCTCAGCTGTTAATCCCGTCCTGTCATTCCCATCCCAGCTGTCATTTCCTCCCCTGACTGTCATTCCTGTCCCCATGTTCCATTCCCAATCCGGCAGTCATTCCCATCCTAGCTGTTTCCCAGATTTCACAGTGGCAAATCCAACAAGCATTTAAATAACTTTGACCCCCCTCGCCATTAATGCGACTGGCATTTATACGATCGAGTTTCAGTCGCCCCCCAATCTGCCTTCCTTTAAGACGTTTCCTCAGAACAATGACATTGATCTGGATTGCACTGAGAAGATCAGGCATAGTGTAGAAAGTACAAACGTCTGTATGATAAAAATAAATGTTTTCTGCAGATCTGACTCTTTAGTCTGCCACTGTAGGGATGACTGAGGTAATGGAGAATAGAGAGGTGTCGTCCCTCCTCCTGGCCTGGACTTCTGCGTTTGACTCGTGATGATCTTGGTAAAGGAGAAGAGAGACCAGTAGATAATCTGACCTCTTTTCAGGAGGAACGGTGTCAGGCAGAGCAAAAAAAAATCAATTTACTCGAGCCTTAACTTGAGGAAATTGCATATTCTGCCCCTGTTTGCTGAACAAGCACTTTGGCTGTTCTGTGGGAGAGGCCAGACCCTTGTTAATCGCTCAGCGTGTATATAAGAGTTTAAGGGTCTTTGCCTGGGTTTGGGGGCTCCTTCATCGCTTTTTATTGGGGGGTGGGAGATAAGGTGCTGGGGTGCGTGCGGGACTCAGAGTGAGAGAAAGGGGTGTAATTAGGGAAGCGCTGGAAGGCTGAATAGGGAACTCGAGCAGGTGGAGTGGAGATTGGGCCGTATTTATGAACGGTTGTCAGAAGAGTGACAGGATGATGAATGGGCCGCTGCCGCCTCGGCCATTTTTCCGGCACTTTCCTTTCTTTAAGAAGTATATGATAAAATACAGCCGTAAAAGCTGATGACGAATTTCCGTGTGGTCTGGTCGAGGTAAGGTCACCAAGTTTCTGTTCCTCTCGGCTCTCAAAGGCAAGCTCTGTGTGATCTGTGGAATGAGCCGGGACATTAACCTATTTTCGGGGTTGCGCGCGAGCTGGAGTCACACGCGGAGGCAGGATTTCGGCGCATCCTGAAGGGTAACGGCCAGACAAAGAATTCACGGTGAAAACCCTTCGCATCATTTTCACTCTGTGTTAGGTGCCATTTTACGGGGCTGCTTCCTGTTTTACAACCTTTGAGTTTATCATGAACAGTAACACTACTCCTGCCCCAGTTCTCGCCTGTTGGGTGGAGGGAGACCCTCTATGGAGGCGTCCTGAGCAGCACTGACACTCCTGTAACCCCCCCTCCCCCATTAATCCACCTGCCAGGGATACGGCAGAGAGCTGCGGGTCCATTTCCCGACGGTGCCTGGGGGGGGAGAGGCTCTTGATCACTTAAGTGCGTTCCCGTTGGGGTGCGGTGGCAGAGGTGAGGGTCTGGCAGATTAAAGTACTGCATTATTGGGCTGTTCCATACAGCCGCTTCCATTAAAGGCGGCTCGGTCGCTGTGAAACGGGTCAGTGCCGTGTCTTACTGTCTTATTGAACAGGAAGGAGCATCGCTTCATCTCATATCTCTTAATTAGATTGAATTGGAAGCCCACGTTTATAATTGCATTACAGCCGCCCCCAGAGCGGTCGCCGCGGAGACGGCTGTAATCATCCATAGAAAGGTCTGTGTGTCTTCTTACCCATCAGCCTGTGCACCTGTACTGACCTCTGCAAATGCTGCCATTTCGCTTTAAAAATGTTGGCCCTTTGAATTTGAATCTAGGACATTGGGGAAGGTCCCTCCTCGTCCATCTGTTTGTCCCGTTTCCCGATCTGGTGGGCGGGGGTCTGTTCTCCTTCCAACATGCTCCCCCCTAAGAAGTGGTCTCTGTTTCAGGCCTGTGATACCTTTATGAAGCCATAGTTTGATGTGCTTGGACGGCAAGGGTGAACAGCGCCCCCCACTGGCCTGTGCAGTGTGTGTGCTTCTGTCTGATGCCACGTTGGGAGGGTCTTCTGTGTTTACGGTGAAGCAGAGTGAGCAAAGCCCCCATATGCAGAGACGCCAAAGGGCACAGAGTCGGTGGCGTGGACCAAAATGATGGGGCCCCTGACAGAATGCAGCCTTGGGCCCACTGCCTGAGCTGGTACTATCAATCTGTAGAAATACATCTCCCATCAGGGGGGGCAATTGTAGTATTTTGTGGCCTCTATGCAATGCTGGGCCCCCTGTCTTACCCAAAGTACCTGTGTTCCTTCAGCACCCCTGGGCACAGCAGAACGACCGAATACAATCATCATTAATGGATGGATGGATGGATGGATGGATGGATAAAAGGTCAATACCACCTTCGGTATTTTTTGCCTGTCTGTAAATTGGTGGATGTTCCAGGTTATGCGATACTTTCCTTGCTAGTCCAGCAGGCTTTTCATGATGTGACCTGTGTGAGGAAAAGAGACAACAGATAAAAGTTAGCTGTGGATGTTAAGTGCAAAGCATCCCAATGGAACATTTCCACTTCCAGTGTGTGGATCACGTCACATTCAGCTGGTCTAGTATCATTAAAAAACAAATTTTTTCAATAAAACAAAAGTATTATAAAATGCTGTGGGTGGCACATGGATTGTTTTTGATTAATAAATTGTTTTTATAAATTTTGGAGCACCATCTCATACTGCTGTTTTGTTGATTTTCTTTTTTTGTCCGCTTTGGTAGCTAGAAGCTTTTGCCTGTTTGGCCTGGTTTCTGTGGGTTTAGAGTTTAATGTCAGTTTGTCATGTCAATGAAATTATTTTCGCATGGATCATTTTCACAACATTACATTGTCTCAAAATGCTTTACATTATCTCTACCCAAAACTCCCAGAGAGTAAGACAGAGGTGACAGAGGCAAAGAAAAACTCCCTAGTAGGAAGAAACCTGTGTGGTCAGGCTGGGCGGGCAGGCAGAGAACTGCCCACCATCCGGAGCTCCAGCACAGAATCCCTCGTGGTGTAGGGGAGAAATGAACAGTGTGTGTGAGAAACAGATGAAATTATATGAAGTCATGTATTTAGAGAGACCTCAGGGTGACAGGAACCCATGGCGACAATGGCAGCAGAAACTTCCATGGGGCTGGCAGGTATTCCCAGGTTCCGGAATGGGAGCTGAGCCCTGAGGCCTGGACCTGAGGGACGCTGTCCTCAGTTCTTTTCCAACACATATGCACTCATGCAAATGCACACATGTGTTAATCTATACTCCTATACGTACAAGTTACACTTTCGGGTGGCATGAGTTTTGGCGGGGGACTCTCACATGGAGAGATATCTCACTGTGTGACGTGTCACCTGCTGGGACAAGTATGCTGAGAAGGATGGAGCCTTCCTCCTCCTACCCCTGGCCTCCTTCAGAGCCCCCTGAGCCCTGAACCCCTGTCAGAGCAGCTGGCTGACTCTGGGTTATTGTGATGCTCATACCCTCAGATAGGCCCTGCTCATTTACTACCTGCCTGCAGACGGATGACATGCTTTTCAGACCCTCTGAGCGGCAGGATGCCATCTGCGCCAACACAGTTGCTCCTCTGAGCTCACGCTCAACCAGGGAGGTCTTTCTGCCAAATTCTGCTTTGCCGATAGTGACAGGAGCCAGATGAGTCAATATGGTGGTATGTGGCTAATTTGTACAGCTTAGCATGCTTTTGTAGATCGGGGATCTTGTCTTTGTAGAGTGTTAATCAGGGACCACTTGACAATTTGAATGGCTCAGTCACAGAGTGATTGCTGGGACGTGATCATTTTCCTTCTGCTGATGCGCAGCAAACGGAGTTTCAGATTAATATCTTGGCTGAGTTTGCCTCTAAAATAGCCAAGCTGCCTCCCTCAGGCCTGCCTGCACAGCCAGTGTCTCAGTCATTACAGCCTGAAGCCGCAGTTCCCCATGGCACCGGTTCGGATGGGTCCAGGTCGTACTCAGCGCCCCCGACAGTGCTGAGGGAAGTTTGACATCCGTTGCACTGGGGCTGGGAAGTGACTTCAGCTGGGGAGTATAATCACTTTGACAGTCTGTCACTGTACCATGCACTCATGTTACCACAGGACCTGCTATTTTACCTGTTTGGTCACCATACCAAATGCCAGAGCCTGGCTATGCCTGGTAACTTAGGCTGGTTTTATCTTCTGCCTTCCTCTGTCTGCTCCCCTGACCTATCATTCAGCTACTGACCCACTGTGATGTCGATGCTACTGACTGTCTTCAGGAGATGAGTGTCTTAGCGCAGTCAGTGCTGCTCCATGGGTCTCCAACCTTATGAGAAATGAAGAAAGCGGCTGTTCTCACAGTCTAAACAAATCTGGATCTCCATGAGAGACGCCTGAAAAGCCCACTATACCCCAATGGTCAGACCTTGAAGCTTTCAGGACCAACTTCAGAACATTCCGGTACAGGTGAATGCCATTCGGGCTTAGCCATGCCCCTGGCAGTTTGCAGAAATTCCTGTCTCCATCTTTGCCCATTTCCCTTGGGTGGTCATCTACTTTGATGACATGTCTGAGCATGGACCCACATCAGCCATGAGGAACACTTCAGCTAATCTCATTCATAGCAGTAAGCGAAACATTTTATGGCTGCTACTGACCTAACAGCTAACAGCCAACTTCTACTCCAGTCCAACTCTGAAGCCCATCGCTGTGGACGGAGTCGCCAAGTCCCTCAGCATGACCGTGGACTCTCTATGTGTCCCCCTACAAAACTATGTGGACATGCTGTGATCTATGCATACGAAGAACCCATTTTCAGGTCTAGTGAGGCAGGATCTTTAAGGAAATACTGCTCAGGTGTGTCCCTGTGAGTCAGTGGATAAATGGTATCAGAGCATGCAGGATATTTGTATTGAGACACTTTTGTCTTGATAATATAAATGTGTCAGGGTTAGAAAACACGCCTGTCACTTGTCTGTTACGAGTGTCAGAGCTGAACAAGGAGATGGAAAAAAACATGGTGATCTATCCTCAGACTCAGTGACTTATCGAGGCAGGCGATCGTATATCACAGGGGAACCAAGAGGGCCATTGACACACACACATCCATAAGTGCTGTTATCTTTGTGAGTGTCTTCCGTGCTTTTTATGATTTTTTTTTGTGATATGCACTGATATGTTTGGTTGTACTACCCCAGAACTGAAAAATCAATATGCTTTAAAACTGCAATGCTCACACTTTCGCTTTTCAAAATTAAAATTCAGTTATGATGAATAAAGCCAGTAATCTGGAGCTTACGCTGTGATTAAAAGGCGTGTTAATCGATGATCAGATCAATGACCTGTGTAGCTGAAGGATAAACTAGTGCATACAGCAAGTTATTTGCTTTTTTATATTATGTAACAAATTCTTTATTATTTATGTTGTAGAAATGCATAATCGATGTCAGGGAAAGTCACAGAAATTAGATTCTAAAAATTTCTATCACAAAATTGATAATGAGTTGTGGAGTCAATGCATTAGTAATCAGAGTTTGTTAAAGCACTGCGGTTTGTTAAATTTCTGAAGTGTTATTCTGAGTGTCATTCTATTATACTGTCTTGCACACTGAGTAAGTGTCTTAAGCCCTGGCAATATTGATCTACACGACTGTATTTTAGCTTAAATGCTTGAGGGATGCAGGGATTGTTAAATTAGGGAGGTTTTCCCAAGGAAACAAACAAACAAACACACACACACACGCACACACACACATAGACACTGATTTTCATCCCTCTGTTATAAATGCACATTTGCTCTTTTGGTTTTATAACGGTCGCATTACATTTTTCAGCAAAAGCTCTTTTGCTTATTACAGCAATTTGCACCCTTTTAATGCAAACGAACTTTTGAAATTCAGCAGAACGCAGGCTGGCCATTTCTGTCACTACAAGCCGTCAGGGAGTCCCCAACTGACGGGGACACGTCCTCTTTTCATAGGCAATTACCATTTCGTCTTTCGAGTGATGTTCAAATGCAGATATTTCCCTTGTGGTGTGCATGTGTCCGTATAATGTATATTGTTATAATTCAATCTTCTCCAGATTTGGCTCGTTGTTATGGAGCCTCCACATTGGACAAAACCAAAGCTGGACTTATCTCATAGGATTTATTAGATATTATGGTGGGGGGGGGGAGAGATGAAGACAGAGTACCGGAGCCTCTCACATATGAGGGAAACATTCTCCTCCTTTATCCCTCCCCCACCCACCTACCCGTTAACAATTACACTACTCTTGCCCACCACCGACTGCACAAAAAACATACTTGCACACATATAAATGTGGGAGTCGTAAATGGCCCTGCTTGCAATTATTTTTTCATGCCATTCACTCTACGTCAGGGGTGGCCAATCTTATCCGCAAAGGGCCGGTGTGTATGCAGGTATTTGGGATCACCTTTAGGTCGGCTGTTCAAACCCAGGTGTGAGGACTCTTCAGCCAATCAGTCCTCTAATTAGTAATCTAATTAGGGAGTTGCAGTGAAGACCCGCATACACACCGGCCCTTTGCGGATAAGATTGGCCACCCCTATTGGACGCAGGCGTCCTCCTTTTTAGAGGTCGGGGTGCACTGTCTGATCACAGGCCATGACAAGGGTCTTCTGCAGGATGATCATTGTGTCACCTAAGTCATGCTGAGGATATGGTGCTGAACCTAATCCTTTCATATTTAAAAATGCTTGAGGCAAAGGTGACTGAATTACTGAAAGATTACTGATCTGTTTCGATTTAGAGTTTTTATAAGCTGCCTAACCAAAAAAAAAAAAAACGCAGCTGGGGAGATGTACAGGCCCTGTGGTGGGACATCCCACCGTCTCTTAATGGGAGATTCCACAATCTCTTGATGGGACATCCTACCCTCTCATTATGAGACATCTCACCCTCTCCTGATGGGACACCCCCCTCTCTCTTGATGGGACATCCCACACTCTCCTGATGGGACACCCCCCCCTCTCTCCTGATGGGACATCCCACACTCTCTTGATGGGACACCCCCCCCTCTCTCTTGATGGGACATCCCACCCTCTCCTGATGAGACATCACACCCTCTTTTAATGGGATATCCCATTAACTATTAATGGCACATCTGAACTCTCTCGTAATGGTACATCCCACTCTGTCTTTATGGGACACCCCGTCCTCTAAGCTATGTGTACCGTGGTGATGAGCTCAGTCAGGTAAGGAATGGGAGCGCTTTTATGAGGTCTCAGTGTCTCACTCCCAAAAAGAGTTTTAAAACAACCCCCCCCCCCCCACATCCTCCTATCCTAAGGACTTCAATAGGCCGCCTATTGAGGCCTGGGGTCATTTAGGTGTAAGATGAAAGGCACTGATGTTTTTGTGGATTCTGCTGTCGGCACATGGGGCTGATGACGGATATAAAGAATGGGATGCGTTGGTGTTTCCCTGTTCAGGTTCC
Source organism: Cryptomyrus ogoouensis (assembly GCA_025773925.1). Lineage (NCBI taxonomy): Eukaryota > Metazoa > Chordata > Actinopteri > Osteoglossiformes > Mormyridae > Cryptomyrus > Cryptomyrus ogoouensis. The sequence continues at coordinate 7,326,423 of JAOYFF010000020.1, read as the reverse complement.
AGCATTAATTACCTGCTCTTACCCAGGAGGCTGTGAGTGTGAGCTCTGCATTTCTAGCAGCCTTAATTGATGGAGTATAGCCCCCACCTGAACTTCTTAATCACAGAATTACCTTTTTACACCCTTTATTAAAAAGAGTCCAGGCCACCAGTCTCTGATGTATAAATCATAACCTCTGAAAACTTTCTAAAAAAAGTTTCAGAATGACCCACGCCAGGTCCTAACACCCTGAAGTCTTAGATTATTTTCCTTCTAAAGCGTACAACATATCAGGACTGGCTCTTTGGCCCACACATCTTCAGAAACGCCACTGGGCATCTCTGTCTTATCAGCTGTCGTTTGCTTATGCTTGTTAAGGAACATAAGGAGTCCTTATTCCTAATAGAGCACATGGCTCTGCCTTTTGTCACACGTGTGGTCGCAATGTACCGAATTGAACACACTTCAAACTGCCGAAGTCTGAATTGAAAGGCATGAGTTTGATGTTGCTGTAAGACGAATTTCGTGCTACTGCATACCTGCATATGGATGATGTGACAATAAGAAAAACCACATGACATCTTATTTAAACCCTTCAGACATTATTAAACGAGCCCCATTGCATATGTATGTCTCCGAGGTACATTAACCTGTGCTCCTTCCTGTCACTGCAGCATAACTGGTGACTTCTTGTTCCAGTAGCTTCACCACACACCTGGACACCAGGAGGCGCTGGTGTTCACTGCATCACAAGCCTTACCTCCAGATTCCATTGCTCTGCATCATCAACACAGAATAAATGGCCCTCAGTAATTCACGTTATCGTGATGGTGTTCGAGCATTAATTTAAGACCAATTCAGATGCTGTCATTTCTCGAACGTGTTCAAATAGAAACTAACACTTCAAAAAAATCAAGAATTATCTGGAAAGCGGCTTCTGAATGTGAAAGTGAAAGCTTGTGAGAAAGTCTTATGGCCGGAAATCAGTTAAGGAATGTGTCACAGTTGAAATCAGCCTATCTAGTGTTTACGGCTGGCACGTCTCACCTCAGTGACCCCTGCCTCTGCTGGGATCATTAAAGGCTCATGAGATTTGTGTCCATGCTCTTGGATTGGGATTCTGGACCATGTGCCATTTGTGTATGCTGATGACAGAATCGGATGCAGTGATGTCATTTCCTGAATAGTCGCAACTTCCTCTTCACCTCGGTCAGCTTCCCAGTGAGTTGTGGATGGCTCTGAATTGTTCCCTCAGCAGAGGTCTCCTCGTCCTCACTCAGGATCCTCAATGGGCCCTCAGGGAGGCCCTTGGGGCCCTGGTAGCCGCCAGCTGCCCTCTGGGCCTGCTGCTGTGTACCAGGAAAGTTCCTTGGTCAGCAGCCAGCAGCCACCCCCCCCCCCCCCCCCCCCCCCCCCCCCCCCCCCCCCCTCCCCCCCCCCCCCCCCCCCCCCATCCCCCCCCCCCCCCCCCCCCCCCCCCCCCCCCCCCCCCC
>JAOYFF010000020.1:7280127-7293517 GCA_025773925.1 Cryptomyrus ogoouensis | reverse complement strand
AACCCAGGGACGTCTTCTTTTGACTGCATTTGTGAAGCCCGAATGGATCCCCTTCTTCTGGCCAAACTACATTTTTTCATGGCTCTGTCACAAGCATTTCAACCATTTCTGGCTAAATACCAGACAGGTGTTCCCATGATGCTCGTCCTTTGAAAGGACTTGGCAGATTTGATCTGGGTAAATATTCACCACCACAGTAATAACAGCAATAAATGATCATGCAAACACGCACATGTGAACTCAACTCTAATTTTATTTTCAAACTCCTTCAACGCTTCATCATTCATTTCATTACCTAAGACACTGTTAGAGTCAAAGACAGACCAAAAGCTATTGCATTTGTTATCACACACAAGTCGCATTGGAGGAATGCATTATTTTCATGGATGTCCATTATCTCAAAAACTACAACGAATTCAGCAAAAGTAATGTGATTTTTTAAATTCAGCCCCCTCAAAATACCCTAAATCCATTCAAAACACCTTGGCACCTGAATTTATTTATTTTTTTGTAGACTTGTGTAATCAATATATAATTTTTTAGAGAGTGAATCACAATGGCTCTGCTTCAAACGAATGTTATGTGTACCTGTCATCTATTTGTCTATCCACCCATCCATCTACTATCTATCCATTCATCCATCTATCCATTCACCCATTTTCCATAACTGGAGTCTCTGCAGAATATTCTCTTTGGTCACTCTTCTGGTCACTCTTTGGTGATTAAGTGTGAACACTGGGGGAGGGAGTTCCCTGCCTGGACACTGATGCTGGACCTCAAGAAACTCTCGAAGAGCAGAGCTGTGTGCCTCAGGTCTCTCCTCACATCACATGTGCTGTTTGCTAGCTTCCCAGATTGCTGAGATAATAAAATGAGGAGGTCCGCTGTATCCACATAAACAGCAACTGAAAAACTGAATTGTCTGCCTTGCGATTATTATACCGTAACTGGCTTTCTGACCTGGTAATTTTAGATGAGTCTTATGCATGAATAATTTATGAATCGACTATTGCGTGAATTTACGCTTGGGGAAAGCATAAGCAGGATACTAATGTTTTGTATCAGTGGTCCATCTCAGCTGCAGAGCTGAATCCTATCTACAAATCAGAAAATATCACAAAATCCACACCGGTGAGAGAAACGCATGGGGGAAGTTAGAACTGTGATGTCATAACACTTTGAGCTAGCAGAGGACTATGATGTCATAATGCTTCCCGCCAGCAGAGGACAGTGATGTCATAATGCTTCCCGCCAGCAGAGGACAGTGATGTCATAATGCTTCCCTCCTGCAAAGAACTGTGGCGTCAACCGGGCCCCTGTGGCCCCTCCCAGCATTAACGACACTCCTGACTTTAAGGACTGTCAGCAGGGACTGACAAACTTAGCTGATCTTACCTTAATAAAAATCTTGATTCATAGTAAATGAGCAGCCTGCAATGGCTGTCTGATAACATACCGTGTAAGTATGTGGCGAGTGGGTATCCTGCAGGCAGGAGAACCATGGAGCTGTGATGTCAGAGTGATCCCCAGCTGCAGGCGGCCAGGCTTGAGGCTCAGCTATTAATCATCTGGCAGCCTTACTGTTTACTGAGAGCTCATTTATGTTTCTACAAAGGTATCGGGAGTGTCAATTATAGACCACAACCCATATTTTGGCTTATTTTTTTTTTCTTGCAGAGACACAAGAGGGTCAATTAGGAAGTGTAATTTCAGCCTGGAGCAGCAGGAGGTGTTGGTAAGCCTGGTTAAGCAGGTCCAATTGGGGAGGTGGTTTTGTGACTGAACTGGTGCTAATTCATCAATGACTCTTTTGATACCTTTGGCCAATGTCCATCATGGTGTTTGTGGCACTATTCTAGCTGCATTAGCAGATTGTTATGTGGCGTTTCAAATGCATGTGAAACACATGCTGATAAATGTTGTAATGCTGTCTTTTTAATTCATGATTAAATATCATTTTCTCTTAATTGCGACAGGCAGGCCGGAGATGCCCAGTGGTACTACACAGCGTTTGCTACGGTAATGAGTTAAACCCAGTAGGACTCCTGGAAGAGTCCAGAAGGACGGGATCCGGCGCTTCTCTCTGAATGGATACATGCCCACCTGAGTGATATGGACTGAACACCGAGGTATATGTCATACAAACTGCACACTACATACTGAGCACTACATAATGCTGTCTAAACACTACTGAGCGCTGCACACTACAGTCTGAACACCACAAGCTACTACATCAGGGGTGGGCAATCTTATCCAGAAAGCTTTGTCGTGTATGCAGGTTTTCGTTGCAATTATGTATTTAGATTACTGATTAGAGGACTGATTGGCTGAAGAGTTCTTATACCTGGGTTTGAACAGCTGACCTAAAGGTTATCCCACAAACCTGCATACACACCGGCCCATTGTGGATAAGATTGCCCACCCCTGCACTACACACTGGAGACTTTATGGTGGTCTCAAACAAGCTCTACCCCCTCTTTCTCTCACAATTTGTTTTGAAAGGGTAGCATATTTGCAGTTGTTATTGCCAAAGTTAATATGTTAATTTAAATTAGTCCGCCAATAGTAATTGAATATCAACGGCTATAAGATGGCACACTGAGAGCAGCAAATCACAGATATATTAGACACGTAGCGAGATAAATGCAAGCTCTTAGCTTTAAGAGCTCTTGGCATGCAGTTCGCAGTGATTTTGTGGACAGGTGGATGACATTAAAACAGAGTGTCTTCTGGGACAAAGCCAGCTAATGCTGACATAACCCCATTACTGTCTCATGCTCCAGGTCTGGCTCAGAGCTCAAGCTGCCAGTATTCTGCAGAACCCATGGTACCTTTGGGGGCCTGTATTAATTTATATTCATTTTCAGTGTCTTTGATTCTGCTCCTATAATCAAAAAAATTCAAGATTCTTTATTTGCCTTTTGGGCATCAGTACGCAGTAATTCTTACTCGCACCATCCGAACAGTAACATGTAACATGTAACAGGATTAAACAGCACAGAACAAGACAAAGACAATTACAAAACATCAAGGCAGACATATGTCTAGGAAATGCAGATGTACGTATTTATGGGATAAACATGGAATAAATTGAAGAATTGGCAGAAATAGAAAATATGGCTGAAGTAAATATAAAATAAATGGAAGAATTGTTGGAAATAGGAAATGTAACAGAGTGCAGTGTCGCTCTGTGCTGGGTACTGTGCAGTGAGCAGCCAAACTATTTAAAACTGTCACAATGTGCACCTCTCATCCTAAAACCATTGTGTGTTGGTAAAAATTGGCGTCAAGACAATCATAGTTGCAGAATTAATGGTTATAATTATGAGTTCATCTGCAACACTCTCTCTCTCTCTCACGAAGAGCGCTCTGCGGTCAGCCCCCAGCGTGCTGCTTCTGCGGCAGCAGTGATGAATACCGCTGGGCCCCAGAGAACGAGCTGCATGTGATATGTCCAAGCATACATCCACCCATGCTTTAGATACTGGTGTTTGAGTTTGTCTCCCAATAAGGAATCAAAGCATTGAGAATGGGCATCATATATTTCTGGGGGCAGGGGTGGGTTTATTGTTTCTGGGACCCCACTCAAAAAGTCCCTCTGCCCCCCCCCCCCCCACACACACACACACACGCAGTGTAGTGATAGTTTGAGGCCAACAGGGGGCCCCCAAACCTTGGCATGGTTTAAGTGGTATAAACACTGCTGCCATCTGTGGGAAACAGTAGGAGGGTGTGGTTGGTGTTTCTGGCCGCTGTCACGCTCTCCGGAACATCTCCATGACATTGGCCTTGCATGCTCACGCATTCCCATACTACGCCTTCTACTCAGCAGTACAGTCCCGAGTTTATCTAATCAGATCTTCACACATGCATTCCTCTTCAAAGGCCTCAAGAGTCCATTGCTTCCTTAAGCTCAGTACTGATGATCTAAATTGAGAAGAAGCCAGGGATTTCGGGATCTGCTGAGGCATGATCAGGTCAGCAGAATGTTCCAGCTGTCTTCTCACTCACCTGTACATATGATAAGGTAATTCCTAGACCATCCTTTCCAGGAACATTCCCATGTGAATATTCCCTTGTGAATTCTGCTGTCATAGCAGCCACTTATTTTCCTTGTAACTCGAGGTGGGGACTTCATCAGGTTCTCAGAAGAGCCTGCCGCCCTGGGGCTGCATCTCTAAGCCCATGACATATTGAGGTTGCTTTGGAGAAGCTCCCATTCTGCAGTGAGCTCTGAGATTCTCTTCTCAGTTCGGCCCACTGGCCAGACTCGCTTCTTTAGATCCCGCTGATGCTGCTTTCCTTCTTCTTCTCCATCGCTAGCTTCTCCTCTGCCACTCTTTTGTCCTGTAGCAAACCTTGAGTTTTCTTCAGTCTTTGTCCTGCAAAATACCTGCAGCTAATGCTAATTGGCACGTTCCATTCTCATTTTTCGTGGGATCTCTTGAGCTTTCGCTTGAGTGTCTGCTCTACTCTCTCCTCCGAGGGCACTGTCAGCTTGATGAGGACCAACTGCTTAAAGCCTAAGCTCCTTGATCTCCTGGGGTCTGCTGCTGTACCCCAGTCCTCACCTACCACGAGGTATTCACCTCCTTTGCTGCCCCCCTCCAGTAACTATTGTTTCGCTTTCATCTCTGTACTCTTTGCCATTGGTGTCACCTAACACCAAACATTTGAATGTGCTGCTGCTAGATTTCACACCAAGCCTATGGGAGCTCCGCCCTCTTTTCTGCCCCCATTTGGTGCAAGTTAGCATGTGCAAGCAGGGGGCTGATAGAGTGATGCCGCCATTGGGCCCCCCAGTGAGGCCCCTGACCCCCAATTGCCCCCGAGATGCTGCACGCCAGCCGACCCTGTGCTCGGAATGCAAACCTGACTCTCACCTGTGTGTGTGTCTTAAAAAGGAGAAGAAGATGGGATATGAGAAAACGAACACAGTCCAATGTACCTGTGCTTGTACAGCTCGCAAATAAAGCTGAACTTAAAGTTCATTTCGAGTCACTGCCGTAACAGAGCGGTTTAAAGCACAGCTGTGGAATTTCTCATGCTTGCTGGCCTGCGGCACCATGGCGTGACGCCCCTCTGTTTCTTAATAAGGCTACTGAAAACCGTAAACAGCAGTAAGACAGATAGAAAGGAGGCCTCAGGTGCATGGAAGCCTTTCCAGCGCGGGAGATAAATGGCACGGCTGCGCTGTGGGACCGGCGCGCTTCCGCTGCACCCTTTCTCCTCAGCACGCGGCCCCTGAGGATCCGCTGACATCCCCACTGTCACACTCTGGAGGACTGCTTTTTCCTGTTTGCTACCTCGACGCCAGGTTTTAGGGAAGTGGAAACAGATGAATGATCCAATCTCGGAGCGGGACACTACGTTCTCCATACTGGGCTCTGTGTCGAATTAAACTTTCAGCCATCTTAATATTTTATTAGAGCGAGTGAGATCCAAGAACAGATGGGATAGCCATGGCAGAATGTCAGCAAGCCTTTGTGGTCACTAAGGGAGCTATTACTAGATTTAACTCTGTGCGTTTCTCTATGTTAATATGTGAGATTTATTAATGTGTGTTATTAAGTCATTAGATGCTTCTGATTGATTCATATGTCTATTTATCTATAATCCAAGCAACTCTGCGATCAAATTTATTATTAATCACTATCAAGTACAGGTGGGTAGTTCAGAACTAGAGAATGAAAGTCCAGACCAAGATTTTGTTTGAACCAACCAGTTGAGTGTCACAGTCACAAAGTACTTAACTTAAACAAAATCTTGGTCTGGATATTTACTCTCTGGACCCACCTCTGCTGTCAAGTTAATGTCTACTCCTGTCAAACATATAGTCAGTATCCCTCCAGAACATTCTGTCTTCACTATGGGTCTTCAGGCTTCCTGGAATCATGTTACTTGTGCTGAAAATTGGGTAAGGATTCTGGAATATTCCATTACTTAACTACATCCCCAATTTCCACATCATCGTTATTGTCCAGGAAAAGGTTTATTGTGGAGTATTATAAAGTTTCATGGAAAATCGGGGCTTATATATATGAATGAAAATGATCCTCAAGGTCATGGCAGCAGCTTGTTCCAGACCACGCTGACCCAGCAGTGATCATCATCAATAAGGAGGACAGAAAACAAAGCCGCGTCAAGTATGCATGTGACAAGATACGGAAAAAAATAGACATAAAAACACAGAAGTGTTTGCTAGGCCATACATCACCATATGAGTACTATTTATGTAAGCTTTCAAATGCGTAACTGATAATCTTACCAAAAATCCACTTCAGCGATTTGGGAGACTGTAGGCTCCAGGACTACCATTACTAACTTAAGACTAGATCAATTTTATCTCTGAAAGGACTATTTAGTACACTGAGAGCTGACAGAAATCAGTGTTACAGTCCGTCTTTTTTTTACAAGAGCATTTCTATAAGGAATACAGGTTAAATATGTGAGCCATTGAATTACATTAACTGCAAAGTTCAGAAACTATGACAGATTTGAAATATACGTAAACACCGATACTGTGGCTGCATACCACAGTGGATGCTGAAGAAATGGATTCAATCACAAAAACAATAATGCTTTGATCACATACTGACTCCCCAGAGTCGCCCTGGGGCATTCCTCAGTGACCTAAACAGCTAGAAAAATCCTGTGGCCTTTTCAATGTGACGGAGGGACCCCCTTTATGTAAGTAAACAAGCCTCTTCTGTGGTGCACAGTGTGATTAAAGCTGTCCGCAATATGTAGAGGGTTAATTTATGCGTGCTCGTAAACTGGGCTGGTTTGGCAGATTAGGAATGAGCTCAGCACAAGACCCAAGTTTCTAGAATTTTCCAGCTCTTCCTCGACTGAGGGAAAGCTAGTCTCCAGGAAGATCAATTCTGTTTAACTGTATCCTTGCAAAGTGGTTAGTACTGTTGCCTCTGAGACCAGGGTTCAAAGTCTCCGCCATGGATCTGTGTGTGGAGTTTAAATGTTCCTCCAATGTCATTGGGGGTTTTCTTCAGGAACTCTGATTCTCCCCCCAAAGTCCAAAAACATGCTGAGGTTAATTGGAGAGTCCAATCTGCTTGTAGGTGTGAGTGTGTGAGTGTGCCCTGCGACCCTGTGTAGGACAAGTAACTACAGAAATTATCCTAAGTTATTTGCTAGAACAGTGTCAGAATCAGAAATCACAGACACTGTGTTTGAGCCATGTGGTACTGTGTGATTCTTAAGCTCATAAATCTATTTAGTAAAGCAGCTTATTAAAAATTCCCTTATTTAGTAAGCTGGAAATGCACTTACTATAGAACACATGTCTTCATAATGTATGCCTGTTATTTTTTGCGGCGCTTATAGGGCATAAAATGAGTCAGGAATTGTTTCCGGTAATGTGTTCATGAGAGGAACAGATTTCCACATGCAGGGGGTGGATAATATAATAGAAACACCACATGAAAAGAACTTTAACTTTGAAGTAACTAAATAACAAAGGTGAGTCATATTAGGCTGAGTGCCAGTTAGCAGAATGTGTGTCAGATATAACAGAGGTCTGACAGTCAGCACTTTGATGTTTGACTTTTCAAAGCTAAACGAGGCAACTAACAGTCTGAAATGCCCAGTACATGCAGAGTCGATGAGAAAAGTGCAGACGTATCAGTCAGAAAAAAATGTTAAATTATTTAATAATTAGGAGGAACAGTATTAAAAATTACATCATACATGGCATACATCAAGTCACAGCCTACCAACAGGGACAGACATTTAACAGGACTGCCGCCAAACACATGGAAACACGGCTTCGAGAATGAGCACAGAGCAGAATCAGCAGCCCTGTGAGCCGGTTTCACCATAAACTGAACGTCAGAGAGTAACAGAGCTGGGGGTCCAGGCACTGTGCGTATCCAAGGTCAGCGAACAAATGACACTTTTCCACTGGCATACAGGAACCAGGCCATAACCGAGCCTGACCGCGAAGAGACACTAGTTACGGCGTGGTACCAGTTTACTTTGATTCTCCACTGCCGAAGGGTCAGCTCGGTAAAAGCGTTGCTGGGTTTGGAGAGCAAAAGTGACAGTTGTAAATGGACTTTTGTTATGAAACCAATGACTTTGCAACATTTTTACCGAATTAAGCATGCATCCCATGACTTTCTGTGAGCACTGTATGGTAACATCAAATGCTAGTGGAATTAGCATTAGCTTGCATAAATTTGCATTATGAATCCATTTCGTTAGCTGTTATATACAGTAGTACTTTTTCAAGTCAGAGGTTGGAAACTTTCAAGTTCTGAGTTATCAGGAATGCCCCAAGAAAATCGCAATGTGTGATACTACTAATAATGAATAATATATAGAATGTATGCTTTTTCCTTCAGATAATCCATGTGCAGAACACCGGTCAAGTCAAGACACAACTAGCTCAGTTGTGTTATGCTTTGGGCCCTGCTAATAAGCAGGGCCATGTCAGCACGGGTATGGGTGGAGTACGCCTCCCATAATTTACAGTGAAAAGTACAGCTCAGTTCATGGTGGCAGTGGAACAGCTTCATTAGTCACCTGATCTGGTGCATGAAGCACAAAACTGGCAAATCTGAGCGACCACTTTGCTGAGTCGTCTTTCATCCTTTTTCCTACTTCTAGATAGGTTTACATCTGGAGAAAGGATGTATGATTCTTTACTTGAAACATCTTCCGCTGTGCCTTATGGCATTTTAACTTTTATTCATTTTAATCTTCATGCCTCCAATAAATTTCTTCAAAAATGCCTTCCATGTGTGTTTTCAGATATTCATTTTTCATTTAATTTTCATGTGGTCAGGGTAATTTCACTGCTAGTACATTAATTGTTAGAGTAATCAAATCAACAGCAAGAATTCTTAATCTTTATAGTTAGATGTGCTGGAATTCAGCTACATAATCGATAGAATGCACCTAGAGCAAAGCTGCTTCATGTATGAAATCATTTGGCTACTACTCCTTTACTCATCGTTACTTGTTGCTGCTATTGGGTGCTGCTCCCATACTCATCCGAACATGCTACTACTGTTGGCTGGTACTCCTTTACTCATTCGGACATGCCTCCACTGTTGGGTGCTACTCCCTTACTCATCTGGACATGCCTCCACTGTTGGGTGCTACTCCCTTACTCATCGAGACATGCTACCTTTGTTGGGTACTGCTCCTTTACTCATCTGCAAGCCTCCAAACATTCTTACCCATATTTGACTCATAACATCAGGAGGAACTGGGATACTTTTTGTTTTTTTGTGGGTGGGGTGGCGGGGAGCATGTCAGCTTTAATGGCACTGGGCAAATGAGAATGAAACGGTGTGGAGGGGGGGAGGCTATCCAGTTCAATGAAAAATGGAGGCTTTGATTCTCACTGTTAAAAAAGGTGTCAGTTTGTACATTAATCCTGGAAATGTATTGATGTGTGTTCCTACATAAATCTTCCCCCAAGATTTATGGATCCACAAAAGCAAATGGAACTTCCTCGCCACATCTCTGCTGTAAACTCAGTCTTCCTTTGCTCTCAAAGTACTCCAAAACTCACTCTGTGAGTCCTACTTGGACAGTTTAACGCAGACGGTGACCTCCAGAGAGAATGCATGACACAGTCAAGTACAATAGTGTCTGAACAGAAGTGTTCGATACCTTCCCAGGCAGTTCTGCATGTGCTGAAGTCTCAACGCTAGGTAGCATGTAGCTGTGTTTCTTTGATGTGGCTGTTTATTTTGAAGCAGACTGTGGGCTGTGTGTGTGTGTGTGGGGGGTGCTTAATATGATTCTCGCTGCATAAAAACGCAGAGCACTGGAACACCAAGTGTGGGCAGACTGGTGCATCTCATTTAAATCTCAGTCGCAGAAATTATACAGATAATGTACAAAAACAATGATCCTGAGTATCGTAAATTATGCATGAGGCCTGTAAATGAAAAATAGAACTATTTCAGACACATAAAATGACTAATCTGTTCCACAATCCCTTACATAAGTCAAATCTTACCTGTCAGATTTACCTTCCTATTCAAGACACCTTACAGCAAGAAACTGATAAGCCAGATATATACTATAAATATGTACTGAAGGACACATTAAATAAATTAAAAGAAAAAATGTAAAGTTACTTACAGGCGTATGTCACCTTTTCACGTTAGTGCTTTCGTAAATTCGAAGTATTGCGGATATGTTTTGCATAAGTACTCATTCACTGAAATTGGTTTCAATAAGTCAAAAGCTGCTTATACTGTAGATAATCATGCCTTTGCCGTTTGAATCGGCTTTCAACTTAGAAAAAAGTCACTGAGGAGCAGACGAGAGTCCTGAGTCAGAGTCATTTTCTGGTTGTAATGTGAGAGTCAGTTCCTGAGGCAGGCCAGGCCACCAGCACCATTTGCAGCTCCGGGAGGACACCGCTTCAGATGGGCTGACGTTCATTCCGCAAACCCATCGGAGGTGTGCGCTGTCACGTATCGATCCCATGAAAGCCCGCTAAGAGTCCTCGCACATGCCGCCGACGGTTAATAATTAATCCTCTGCAAAGGTTATGCTTAAGTACCTGGCCCAAAACTTAATGAGTGGCACTTTGCTTAAGAATAAATAAGTAATCAAAAGGCAGAAGATGTAGTATAATGGCGGAAGGGAGTATACTACATCTAAAGGGGCTTTTAATGGATGGTGCTCTTCTCATGATCCTCTCAGCTGGTGAAGATCAAGCTCCCGGTTCGTACAGGATGGTGCCCCTTTTCACACTTTCACAGTAAGATATAACATTACTGTGTTTCCACAGTACTGCATAATTTACACCAATAACCCTGCTGCTCGAGTCACTGAAACCTCCAAACATTGTTGATGTTAGTTAGCTGTTAAGCAATCTGGCTTTTCCTGGAGGCTAATGCACGAGACCACAATTCGTTAATGTCCCCCCCAAACCCCCCCCCCCCCCCCCAACCCCCACTGTGGCCCCTTCATGGCAGAATCTGCCCCATCTGACTGCAATCGCTGAACATGTCCTGTCTAAGATTCACTGTCATTTTGGAAATAACCCAGGAAGGTCACAATGGAAAATATCTACCCTGTTAATAGTGTATAGTTGCATTAGTAATAAAATGGTTATCTCCTTTCCTTCGCATGATATCCCACCCCGTGCCCTCCCCAGGTCTGAGCTTCTTTCGGGAGTCACTCTCACTAGTGCTGGTCATCTATGAGTCACTGTCCAGAGGGAGGGCACTCCTCATCAGGAGGCTGCAGGTTATTCGTCAGTGTTGTGGGCTGGTCTCCCTCAGACCCTGCCACCGTCAGCTCTAAATCCTATCAATTCCCAACACGCCGGCCCCCAGACCATCTCCAGAATGCCCAGTCTGACAGTCAAGTTTATTATCCCATAGGCCTATCTGGATTTGCGGCGAGCAGATACACTCAGCTATCTCACTCTCGCCGGCCCTGATTGCCTGAATTCCCAAGCAAAACATCGTCTCAAAGGCATTTTATTTACTAGCAGAGAAGAGTAAGGGAAGAGAGAAGAGGCTATGGAGGCCAGAGCCAGGTTCGAAGAGTTTCATTGGAAATGAGGGGATCTTGCCAATCAATAGCACACTTGTTGGGCGTGAGTGAATTGTCTTTGTGCTTAGCGTAACTGAGCACCGGTGCTCAGTGCTGGGCCGGCTCTGTGTCCAGAGGACGCTGTCTGGGTCATCCTTGCCATTAGGCAGTGCGCTGAAAACAGGCTCTGGCTCATTTTTCCCTCCGCCAGCCGGGGAAACAGAAGGTGTCCTTGTTTGTGACCCTAAATGAGAGGGTTTCCTGCAGGGGTGGGGGCAGAAGGCCAGCTCTGAATGAGGGCGGCTGGGGCATCCCTAAGCCGCCCGGAAATGCCTGAGGAGCACATTTCACATGGGAACCCTCCTGAAAATACATGTCTTATTCCACCTTAATATCCCAAGTGTTAAGCCCGTCCTGCGGAGTATGTCACTGCCCTGAGACGTTATAAAACCCACAACACATATAAATAAAATATAAACATATATGAAGGTGTCAGATAATGCTGATATTATGGAGGTTTACATCCTGCTGACATAAGCTGGACGATACAGACATATTATATTATATATACACGTCACTGTACAAAACACACTCCGAAAGCATCATTATCATACAGTGCTGCTGTTTTATAATAAGGATGTGATTCAAGCAATTTTCACTGCAGACAGTTACGTAGCCCATCTGTTTGTTGCAATAATAAGAATGTTACCATTGTGGCACTATAGCACTATAGTTATGTTAGAGTATTGTTACTATAATGGCTATTACAGTTATGATAATTTCAGTGGAGTATTATGGGCCCTGTCAAAGGAGAAAGCAAGGTAGCTAAGCCACAGGAGCATGCATTTTGAGGACGCTAAACCCCTCCATGTGAAGGTGTGATGGTATTACACCAAATGGAAGCTGTTGAGGATTTTGACGAGTAAAGTAAAACTACTAGCAGCATCTCAGTTCGGCGGAGTACCAAAATAAAACCAAAACAGCCACATCATGATAAACGAGCCCAGAGACTGAAATCCAAGAAATCATCTATTCCAGTTATTCCTGCTTTCTTTCCTGTCACACCGGCCTGGTCTGGGGGCACATAGGGGTTATATTTGCAGTCGGCCGTGACTCTCCATCTTCCTGTCAGTGTGGACACGCGCGGCCTCCGAGGATAGGGGCGGGCCGAGCCTCTCGGTACTCAATTTGGGGCGTGCCCCGTGGATCTTAGGGCTGTGTTGTGGGACGGCAGGCGGCTGGCGGTCGACCCGGTCCTAGCCCGGCTAATTCTGCCGGAGGATCAGCCCGACAGGGTCACTCACCTCATTCCCCGGCCGAGGCGCCCTGCCCGGCACTGCCTTACCTGGGCAGCTCCGCCGAGAGCAGCGCCAGCAGTAAGATTAATGGAGCGTGTCGTGCAGGAAGGAGGGCATGCAGGAAGCAGGCCTGAGGAGGAGCCTTCAGGTGGAGTGATGGAGCATCAGCGACACGTCCAGTTCACCGGCCCCTCGCTTTAGTAACGACACAGATCCCGCCGCGCCGGTCAGCGATCGCTGTGCTTATGCCGCATAATGTGTCTTAATGGCTCCATGTAATGGCACACAGAACAAATGCCAAACGCCCTTTAATGTCCCTTTAAAATAAACCCGTCAAAATAAATAAATAAGTGTTTGGGTTAACCTCCAGTGACATTCAGCAGAGGGTAATTGTGCAGGCTTCTGAAAGGCGTGATTGTGATCGCTCTCTCTTTCACTCCCTCTCTCCTAAGAGTGCTGCTTCAGCACTACGCCCCCCCCCTCGCCCCCGGCCACCGAGCAACCCCCGCCCCGCACCCTCCCCCCTCGCCCCACCCCCCCCCTCTCCCCCCCCCCCCGCACCC
>JAOYFF010000020.1:7254778-7268156 GCA_025773925.1 Cryptomyrus ogoouensis | reverse complement strand
ACAGACCCTCCAGAACCAAAAAACTGGAAAGTGGGAGAAAACAGTTTACAGGGCGCGGGGCCCGCAGAGCTGTGTTGGCCCTTGGCCCCGGGGGTAGCCGGGCCCCCCCCCCCCCCCGTCTGTCTGTCTGAGTGTGCACAGCTATACCCCGGTATTCTCATCCCTCCTGTCTCCTCCATTCTCATCCACCACCTCCCATCTTCCATTGACGCATATCTGAACTGCTTAAGTTTCATTTTAACGGTGCATGGGGCTCTTGTGGACTGAGGATGTGTGGATCGAACCCGGTCACCGCAGACTGGGGGGGACCGTCTGCCATGTGTCCGGAAGTATTGCTTTCACCAAAGGCTGTAATTCTATTTTAGGGAAGAGTATTATTACTGCCATGGAATCAGTAAAAATGACAAGCTAAACTAGGTAGTAAATAAACCGGTAATATTATAGTATATTATACTATATTATAGTTTTTGTTAATTTTAACACAATTCCTCACACTTTTTTGTTTTTTTCCAGTTGAGTGATTGTATAGTTTAATTGATCTAATAGATCTTTGTGTAAAAATGCAACTCATGTTCCTCACAGATGTTTTCACCCAAAGTGATGTGCAATTTGAGAGAGCAGGGTCAACCAGCCAGGAGCAGCTTGGTTTGGGGCTTTTGCTCAGGTACCCAACAGTAACACGATTCTGCTGAACCTGGGGTTTGAACCAACAACCTTATGATTACAGATGCAGACCCCTGAGCCATACACCATCCAACTCCACATGGATCTGTAGACAATGAGGCTGGTATCTGGATTGAACCCTCAGATGATGAAATTGGAGGCTTTGGACAAATTGACCTTAATGGATATTTTTGTAACTTAAAAGCCAGAACCTCAAAAATTTAATTCTACATATAGATGTAAGATGATGTAAGATTCTGCAAAGACACTGCCATGACATCAGCCATCTCTTCTGATTTGTGTTCAAAGCTGTTCTGGAAACACACCGACAACATTCAAGAGTTAAAAAGTGTTCTGTTAACATGACCTGAAAGGTGTCACCATTAAGAGATGATGATAGTGCCAGAGTCACTTTAGATGACAAAGGCCGAGGGGTTACAGAGGTAGTCCGTGGGTATCAGCAGGGATCATGTTCCTCTTTCATCTGCGAGCCACGTGTCATTTGAGGGAGTTTTTACTCTCTCTCTCTTCACAAATATCCACTGAAGACCAGGTCAAAGAAAATTGTAATAATTTATTTATTAAAAAGTTTATATATTTTCAGTTGACTAAGTACCAGCACAATTCCATGCAGAATAAATGTCACCCACAGCCTTTTCACTGGGTAAAGTATTTATTACTTCCAAACTGTTACTTTTTCCTGCTGAACAGAGAGTATATGAAATGCTGTTTATTGATGAATACCTTCAGCAGATATCAGATGATACTGTGGCCTGGCCTTAAGTGATATTTTTACTGCTTATTAAAGATGTATTTAGCAATGCTGTTAAAATACCGGTATTATTAATGAGGCACCCAAAGAATTTTGAACACTAAAGGGACTAAAACATCCTCATGGCTGATCCCCACATGGATGATGCCCTGATGGCTGACGGCTACCTCAAGGGGGCTTTGTGTTTTTAGGACATGTGACATGTTACTCGTCTCCAAGCTGGTATCAGGTACACTAAAGCTCAATCAGGTGGGCCGTCAGCTGACGGGGGCCTCAGCTTCGAAGTCATAGTAGTCGGTTATGGTCCCACCTGATGCTTTGACAAATATACTGGGAATATACTGAGAAACATCAGGGTGTTAAGGTGTGAGGAGGGTCCTCTCAGTTACTCTGGCAGCCTCCATGACATGTGCTAAGGAACACAGGAAGGACCAGCCTCTCTGTTCTCAGCCAGCATTGTGAATGGCCGGGATTAGATCACAGAGTCAGAGTATTTGTCCTGCTGGAAAACAGGAGAGATCAACAGCAGGATGTCAGTCTCTCCTCCTGACATTTAGTCATTTAGACACTTTTATCCAAAATGACGTACAATAGGGAAAGCAGGGTCAGCCAGTCCCTGGAGAACTTAGTGTTAAGGGTCTTGCTCAGATGCCTAAGGGTGATAAGACTTTGCTGACCCCAGGATTTCAACCTCAAAATAGACTCGCTAACAGACTTAACCACCGTGAGGCTCGAACCCCAGTCTGTCAGCACATCAGCAGATGACCTCTAAGCAGTTAAGCTACCCAGGTAATACATGACCTTACGAGCCAAGATGTTCATTAGCTTTTTATGCAAATTGGCCGCTTCCAGTCGACTCTCCTTCAGTAATTATTCCGTTATTTCAGTATCACTCATGCTCTGATGTCTCGCTCCGGTATTTAAATACTGCCAGAGGCCCCTACTGAGATTTCCTCATGCAAAATACATGGAGAGTTCAGCTATTACAGGCCCTACAAGGACATGGTTAGATTGGACAATTCCTCCGAGGCAGGGAAGCAGAGCACGGGCGGGCGCAGCGGTGATGTGGATGCACGCGCTTTTTCTGGGGGAAATGCTCCAGATGGGGTTTGCACTGCCGATGCCGCTGTGCTTCCTCACCCCCCATTGCTTCATACTGGGAATTTTTAATATTCCCTTTCCTACTTTAAGCACGCTGGGGGTGTCATTATTTTACCTGGATTGTTATTTTATGATGTGGCTTTTTATTAATTTGCACATCATGCTATGACAAGTAATTATTGTACATGTAATCCGTGGACGGTTTCATTTTTTTCTAACGTTATTGATGCTTTCGTTGATGGTTCCAGGCCATACAAGCTGCTGTCCATTTTAAGCAGGTTAATTTAAAGCCTTTAATGCAGAGATCCTTTTAATTAATATGCTCTGTCTACTGGCCAACCCCATATCTTAAAGAATAACTTTCCGGCTTAATGAATGAATGATGAATGAAGGAATGATGAAGGATAACTGATTTGCTGTTGTTTTCATGATTAAAAATCGTATGCCATAAGACAGGTTTTTTTCTTAAATGTTTAAATTTTTATTTAATGCTAGAGTGGCATAACTATTATGAAGATGACAGATACGCAGTGTTATAAATATATTGCGTGCAGTTGACAATTTATTTATTTAGCAAAGGCAGTCATCCTTTTTTACAAAGCAGGGGCAGTCAGTCTCTGAAGCCATTGGGGGTTAAGGGTCTTGCTCAAGGGTCCAACAACAAAAAGATTCTGCTGAAGGGATTTGAACCAATGACCATCCACTCCCAGACATAGCATCCTAACCCGCTGACCCAGCTACCACAGACAAATGTGTGAAGTACTGGTGATAAGCACTCTTCAGACAAGTTCAAAATGAAACATTTCAGTTTTCTGTTATTCAGTCTCCTTACTATAAATGTGTTTGTCACTGTGTACATGAAAGTGTGTTTTAATTAAACACGTGGCCGAGTCACACTGTCCTCCCTTTATGTGAGTGAGTGATCTAGATGGTATCACTCTCAACACGGACCCACAGCAGGTTACTAAAGCCGGACCTGCTTTTACACTGTGGGTAGTGCCAGACCAATGCCCGCGTAATAGCTACCGAAACACCGAAAGAAAAAAAAGCATAAAACCATCATGGTGTATTTTCATAAGGATGAAATATGGGTATCCCTGCTCAATTAGAAGGCTTTATTAATGACGTGCTGTCAGGCGCGAGATGCTGCGCGTATTCGCATATTAAACAAGTGAGAAGCGGCTGATTTATGCTTCGCGGCAACAAGCGGACCGGCTCATCATTTAAGACGCTATCCGCTACGGCTTCTTTTATTTAAATGCATCTGCATGCCGTTCCCGGACTCTTTGTCCGCCGCAGTTTTTAGGCTGAGTGATCCCCACGAGTGATTTAATTGACATACTGCACATCTATTAAAAATCTTTGAGGCAATGCTTCAGTCTTTTTTATTTAAAAGTAATATAAAAATAATCAAGCTGTATTGAATTACTGAGGCTGACTGTTGGTTGCTGTTCACATTTTTTTCTGTCTAGTTTAGCTGAATGGTAATGTGAGATTTATCAGCATTTAACTTTAACTTGTAAACAGTAACATGGAGGGGGATGGGGGTGCATGTACCTCTTTCATTCTAGAAGTTTCCAGGACATGTGCTGGTACTTGAACTGAAATAATAGTGAAAATACATTGAGCCAAAGGGGATATTTTTAAATGTTTTCCCCACACAGTTCTCAGTGTTTTTCTTCTTCTTGCTTAATGATGACTTGATTACAGGTATCACATCACCACCCCATGGAAGCACAGGTGAGTGACCCTGCTGTTACCTTGAGCTCACTAAAATCTGTCTGATTCACGCCGTGGAGCTTGTCTCCATTAGGTTTGCCTAAATGTGATGTCCTGCCACTGCGTCACTGCGTTTGATTGCCTCCGGAGCGTTTAGAGGCGTGCAGTGACACATGGCAGGATGGCAGTGTTCCTGCCTCACGCGCACACATGCACTTGCAGATTATGCTGTGGCTGCAGTCACTCCTGCCAACCTCTGCTACACAATGCATCAGAATCCGAGGGGTAGCTGGACCAATGTGCGATGGGTGACTGTCATACAGGAGTAATGTTGGATGAGTAACTGGAGTAAAGTGAGGTCAGTTACTGGGTTACAGGAGTAACATGGAATGGGTAACTGGGTTGCATGTGTAATGTATGATGGGTAACTGGATTAATGTGGGTTGGGTAACTAGGTTACAGAAGTAATGTGGAATTGGTAACCAGGTTACAGGAGTATTATGGAAAGGGTATCGAAGGTATGCTTCTGACAGCTTCGTAATATTGCCAATCCATGACAATTCCTTACTATTCAAGACACAGAGAAACTAATATGTGCTTTTTATACAGTAGGTTAGACTACTGTAATGCTCTGTTATCTGGGAGACACACCACACATTAAACACCTTGCAGCATATTCAAAATGCAGCAGCTCGAATTGTCACCAGGAGCAGGAAGTTTGAACACATAACCCCTGTTCTTAGTTCCCTACACTGGCTTCCTGTTAGGTTCAGAACTGACTTCAAAGTTCTCCTACTTACATATAAGGCACTTAGAGGTCTAGCACCTGCCTACCTGACAGAATTTCTTCAAGTTTACAAGCCGAGTCGTCCACTCAGGTCACAGAATGCAGGTTTCCTTGTCGTTCCACATATAAATAAAGTGATAGTTGGCAGTAAAGCATTCTGCTACAGGGCCCCTATATTGTGGAATGGTTTGCCAGCCTATGTTCCAGATGTTGAATCATTCAGTCTTTAACTCTCAGCTGAAGGCCTGTTACTTCAGTTTGGCTTTACCTGCAGCGTATCACATAACACACCGTAACTATGGCTACTGGTGCTGCTTTATATGCCATTTTTATCTACTGTGCTTGTCCATTAATGTGTCAGTGCATGTTCTGACCAACCATGCACTTTGACAGCCGTCCTTCCCATATGTCTGGATGGTGCCGGGGGTGGGGGCACCATCTGAGCTGGAGTCCTGGTTCAGTCCCATGGAGGGGTGACATTGTGGATGTGACTTACCAATTGTAACATCGTGGGTGCAGCCTTCAGTCTGCCTCCCTACTCAGGTCGGCATGGAGAACTGACTCATTGATAGACTTTGGCTTTGACCTTTATCACAGTTTACACCTTGCTTTTAGCAAGCAGGTCCATTCTGTCTTTTTCAGTAATGTTAGTCTGCCCAGGGGGGTCGGGAGGCTCCCTACTCAGGAGTGTTTGGTTATTGTCCTCAATTGTCATCTGGCTTTTAATTTTCTATTTCTTTGTCTTCCCTTTTTCCTGTTTTTGTTTTATTTTGTCTTAATAATGTTGTAATGTATCACAACACACGCATGTAAAGCACCATGGGGCCAAAAAAAATGAACTGAATTCAATTGTATTAATAACACACTAATTATTGTTTTATTTTAGTGGAGAGACTGAATTGGAGATGTGCGAAATTCCCGTAGTTACTGCTGATGGCCTGTAGGTGCTGCTAATCTCAGCTAGGGGGGGACATGGTGTGCTTCAGGAAGAGCTATATTATCCTTTGGGTTAGTGATGTGCAATGGCCGCACTCAGAGGTGGTGTCCCAACTGCAAGCAGCTCCTGCATCGGACTGCGGGGGGTGGAGGCACTGGATCAGGGGGGCACTGATCAATGCCTAGGCTCATCCACCCCCACCCCCCACAACAACGGCTCATTAATCACTGACAGCTTCCTGTCCCCCTGCCCAATAGGAACATCTCTGTACTCCCATCGAACGAACCAGCCCCCTTTCAGGGCTGCTCCTCACTGCTGTTGTTAATTAGCACCCTGTTATTTTCCTTTAGCCTAATCTCTGGGTCTGTTGACCTGAAGGAACTTAAGGTACATTAACAGCTCGTGTGTGGTCCTTCTGAGGTGTCACTACAGAGTCTGCTCTGAGTAAGGGCATAAATATTATTTTATATATATATATCTGCAGTTTTGGGGCTCAGCTGTACATCACAAAAATAGGGATTATGTTATGTTTACGTTATGTTAAGTTTTACAAAGGAAAATGCTCTGATTTATGAAGAGGTAAGAGGAGGAATTTTAATGGTGACTTTGATATGCATTCGTTTATTACCTGGGATCACCTGGGACCTCAGATTCAAATTTGAGCTATGCTCACTGCAGGTGTCCAGCAGCCTCTTCCCAACGTGCCACACAGGAGATTTGTGTTCCGCCTGATTAATATTGTACAACAGGAACAGTAATAAAAGAAGCAGCTAGGGGAAATTAAGTAAGTATTAAAGGAAGACTGGAAGTGGGAGTGGTTTGTAGATGTGGGAAACAGCTGGGTGATGTGGATTGGTGTCTGTTTATTCCGGGTCATGAAGATGACTGGGTGATGTGGATTGGTGTCTGTTTATTCCAGGTCGTGAAGATGACTGGGTGATGTGGACCAGTGTCTGTTTATTCCGGGCCGTGAGGATGACTGAGTGATGTGGATTGGTGTCTGTTTACACTGCCCCATGAAGATGGCTGGGTGATGTGGATCGGTGTCTGTTTATTCCGGGCCGTGAGGATGACTGAGTGATGTGGATTGGTGTCTGTTTACACTGCCCCATGAAGATGACTGGGTGATGTGGATTGGTGTTTGTTAACTGCGCCCTGCGAAGATGTCTGTGTGATGTGTATTAGTGTCTTTTCTGCGCCCTGTGAAGATGGCTGTGTGATGTGGATTGGTGGCTGTTTACTGTGCCCTGTGAGGTTAGCTGCCTGATGTGGATTAGTGTCTATTCATAATAACCCTGTAATTGATAATTCATATAAATACAGCTTGCTTGTGGGGATGGTGAAATTAACTAACACAGAGCTGAAATGGCATTTTATTACTATACAGGTGTGCTGACTCTGACAGCCTTATGACAGCCACAAATTACTCTTGATTATAGTTTTACAAGCTTGTCTTGAATATCTATTTACTAAGAGGAAAAGGCCAAAGGAAATAGTTGTATAAAGCAGCGAATCACAGGTCAGTGTCAGGAACAGCATCACTGCATTTCTTCAGCTGGAAATTTGAAACACCATCGAGATAATATTTGCATGAATGTAAAATCCATAAAAATTTGTGTCATAACAAATCAATCAACAAATTTGTGTCATAACAAATCAATTTTCTCACTTGATCAAATGACTCAACTTTTTTGTCTCAACATTTCAACATGCTAGGAAGTTGCTTTTTGGTCAAGGTCAAGGTAAAAGAACATTAACAAAGGCATCAAATGAGTCCCTCTAAACTCTTCACAGATTCTGGAGTATGGCAATGTGTCTGGAGCACAGTGAAGCATGCCTGAGCACTGCAGAAATGGGCCCCAGAGGGCGCTGTGCTGGCTTACCCATCCAAACAAGAGGCTTTTACCAGTGGTTAGTGGGCTGCTGAAGCAGGCACTCATTAACAGAGTGCCAGCCATGCACCTTCCAATGTTTAACCCAGTTTCTATGTTATCTTCTCTAATCTTCACCTACAACAGGGCCTCAGTCCCTCGCTTCCTGAAAACGAACCTCATCCCACTGGATTTTTCTGTTCTAATTTTCCACCTGGACTGAACCACGTGCGTCTGACGCATAGCATTGCTCATCCCTGCAGCGGCCAGCGTTTGGTGTGACCCGCCCTGTCAGTTCGGGACAAACGGCATGAAAATGACGTAATAGAGCGGGAGGGCGTTTGCCTGCTGTGTTACTGCCGATGAGGCCCAGGAAGCGGTTCACACTCTGATGAAGTATCGCTGTTGTGAAGACAGAAATAGCTCTGCTGTAGTCGCTAATGTTTCAGGAGGACTTGTGTTTGTCAAAAGTGAGCAAACTCTGCCTTGGTTTAGGGCAGAAACATGATGTGTTAATTCTATAACTAATTTAGTCTGAGCCATTTTTTATTCCTTAATTAATAGCCTGTTCCCTCAATAATAATCAGTCTACTGTCTCTTCATTCAGCAAGACAAGATTTGGGAACAAACAATCAAACAAACAAATCATGATCAAAAAGAAACAGCAGAGGTGACTATTAGTATCATTAGTATCTTATCATGTATCTCACATATTTATAAAAACTGATCAGTACTCATGTCTGTATACTCTCCCTTGTATACATTACTCCTGTAAATACTACCTGCAAATTCAAATTCCATATATATGTCCCTATCTCTGACACTGGCGAGAACCACACATGTGGGAACCATTCGCTCACCTTCTGCGTCTCAGAAAGACATGGGGGTGGATCCAAAAATCTCAAATTTGGACTCATCAGACCAAAGTACGGATTTGCACTGGTCCAATGACCATTCCTTGTGTTTCTTGGCCCAAGCGAGTCTCTTCATCTTGTTGGTTTCTTTGCAGCGATTCCACCATGAGATGTGTTGAGAGGTGCCTGCTACAAGAAGTCTGTGAAGCATGTGGGCTTTAATCTGACGTCCTGTTAATGTGCGGTTTCTGAGGCTGGTAACTCTGATGGATGAACTGATCCTCTGCAGTAGAGGTAACTCTTGGTCGTCCTGTCCTGGGGTGGTCCTCATGAGAACCAGTTTCATTGTAGCGTCTGATGGTTTTCACGACTGCTCTTGAGGATACATTCAAAGTTCTTGCAATCTTCTGGATTGACTGACCTTCATGTCTTAAAGTAATGACGGGCTGTCATTTCTCTTTACTTAGTTGAGTGGTTCTTGTCATAGTGTGGAGTAGAATAGTAGTTATTGTGTGGAATTGTGTACCAACCCTACCTCAACTCAACGGACGGTCTCAAACACATTAAGAAGGCAAGAAACTCCACAAATTAACTCATGACAAGGTACACCAGTTCGTTGAAAACCATTCCCGGTCAATACCTCATGAATCTGATTGAGAGAATGCCAAGAGAGTGCAAGGCTGCCATCAACGCAAAAGGTGGCTACTTTGAATAATCTAATATATAAAACATGTTATGTTTTGTTTAACACTTATTTGTTGACTGAATAATTCATTGTTTTGAAGTCTTCAATATTAATCTACTATGTAGAAAATAATGAAAAACCACTGAATGAGAAGGTGTGTCCAAACTTTTGACTGGTAGTGTACCTTGGGTACTGTCTTAGAAATCATTCACTAAAAATCCTTGATCGAAGGACAAGTATAACTATTTTCCCAGCCACAAATGAGAATACAATGTTTGTAATTAAAAACATGACTGCAGGGTAATTAAAATGTAACAATGAAATGGAGATAAATGTTAGCAGTTGGTAGTCTTTAAGTTGCTAAAGTCATTTTAGCAGAAGTTACAGCAGGCCTGCATGGTTTTGGTCTGTCACAGTGCCTCCACTTCACAGTAAAAGGAAGCGCAACGGCTTAGTTTGGGATTGAGATCAGCGCGTTGTCTGTCAGGCAGGACAGGGTTGTGGGGGGTGATGGGTAATGTCAGTAGATTTTCCTGGTGGTGAGCTACTCCTGGCATAGAAAATGGGAAATGGTCCCACACACCGTCCACTAAATGAGGACCCCCACAGGTAACAGGCCACTCTACTCTGCACATTTCATACCAACCCACACTGTTCTTTGCATTCTTTTTACACGTACTGATATCCTTGCTCTCTGTTTGTTTTGACTCAATTTATTTTTATTGCTATTGTAATGTCATTGATTATGATCTATCTTTATATATTATTTTCCCCTTGTATTATGCATTTCCCTTTCAAACACAGCCCAGGAAGCAGGTGGAAATGCATTTCACTGCACACATATACAGTGTATGTTTGTGTATGTAACAAATAAGACTTGAAACATATTAGAGGTTTTACTGAAAAGCATTAGTATAGTTCAGCATTTATTACTGTCTGTTCAGAGAAAAACCTCAATTTAATAACAGAACACAAGAAAAAAAATTTGGTTTTGCCTGTCGAGAAATGAGATGTAAATCCAATTTTCTGATTTTGAACTGTATACGGAAAATCCTCTACATACAAACCTTAAAGATGCGGACCTTCAAAGATGCCCGTGTCCTATAAATTATAAATTGTTTAAAAATTGCTGAATTAAGAGCCGTGCTGGAATTTCAAACTTCGTGGCAGTGCGTAAGTTAATCCCTATCTCTGACGCTTGTTTTCGATGGGAATTGAGTGTTGGAGGGAGGTAGGCATGCAAACGCATTCCTGACACAGTAACATAGGCTCGCTCGCTTGGGCTAAGCAAGATCAACTGACTCAAAGCAACAGAAAAAAGAACTCTCAGTTGTTGGTTGTTAAAATGCACCCGAAATCAATAACAAAAATACAGGTATTAACTTTGAAAAGCATTTTCTTATGTGTTTTTAATAGGAGCTGAGGACAGATAGGCAGGCTAGGTGTGCATATGTAATGTAGGCTAGTTCGATAATGGTAAACAGTGAGGTCACTTGACGGGAAACAATGGAAATAAAAAAGAATTCTCAATTGTTACTCCTTAAAAATACACCACAGATCTATAACAAAAAATACAAATATTAACTTTTCAACTGTACGTGTTCTTGAAAGCAGTTGAGGGCTGCAGGGTTGGAGCTGAATGTCTAGGCTAACTTTTGGACTTGTGAACGCACTACAAATATATTAATGTATTAAATAAATTTGCATTTTTTTCTGACCGATGCTTCTGCATTTTGCTCACTAACTGTTTAGATGTTTTGGACATTTAGCTTTGAAAAGTCACACCTCAAAGTGCTGACTGTCAGACCTCTGTTATATCTGACACACATTCTGCTAACTGGCACTCAGCCTAATATGACTCACCTTTGTAGCCTGAGACGGTAACTGCCATTTAGTAACATCAAAGTTTCTCTCCTTTTTCATGTAGTGTGTCTGTTATCAAGCCCGTCCCGGTGCGTAGGTATGTATATCAAACTTGCTTTTCTTTGTGTTCTTTCTGACGCAGCCGGTCCACCACGTTACCGGGAATGCTCTTTGACAATTACTGAAAGTTCACCATCGCCTTCCCACTTCTGCAAAATTGGAACAAGCTCCCTGTGTACGAACCAACTTCTCCAAACTGATTTCACATTTTCTGCTTATTTTCAGTAATTTTTTTATCCGTCCCGCTACTGCCCTTTTATGTTCCATTAGAAAGTATTATTCATATTTCACTACTTTATTCCTCAAAATATGCACATATAAGTAAAAAGTGTGACATTCACATTTTGTACATGTACTCCATTAACACAATCATCTTTAAAATCTTTTTTTCAGTTTTGTAAATCATTAACCTTTTTTTCAGTACAGTCTTTATATTTAATCATTTATATTCTGTATAAAATTTGAACCAATTTACCATGTAGCAGCCAATTGTCTTTCTCTCAGTCTCTCTGCGTTCTACTACTGTTAATGAAAAACAGTCAATGTGCAAGAATCATGGTAATCAGAAAAGGTAGGCCTACAATTATTTTTTGGCTGTATATTTTTCTTTCAGGGTGACCTGCGTACATCTGCAACGAGACGTAAAACTGTGGAACAGTTATTTTACTCAGCACAAGGATGCAGTTTATTTTCCCCGTGTATTAAAACATTCCACAGTGATGTCTGACCACTGAAGAATGGACACATGTCTGAACTGAGCTTTAATGCATGAGCTTTAACAACGTTGTTTTTGCTTTATTCTCTCCAAACACCTTCTGTGGCCGCAGCTCGTAGTCATCCAGCGACTGGAGGTCTTACCCATAAATCCCTCCATTCCCTGGGGATTCCTCTTTGCGATTTTCCTGTTACTTCCACCTACATGATGACTTTCAGAGATGACTAAATTCAGCTCGTCTCATATTTCCTTAGTTGTCTGCTGACAGCCGACCTGATTAATTAAATAAATGAAGTCATAGCAAAAATATGCCATTTCGTCTTTTCTCTTCAAGGCGAAAATTAGGTGCCGATTAAAAATACTTTGGCATGGTCAAGAAGTGTGGTGAAGAACTTCTTACTGAGGCAGGACTACAGGAAATGACCAGCTGTGTTCAGGGGTTTTGAAGAGCTTTGGTGTTTTGGTGGTACTGAGATTAACTGGCGTACTTCCAGAAAACACATTTTAAATGTGAGTATTATGAGACAGCTGTCTTTAATGTTAAACATAATGTCAAAGAAATGCTTTAACTGCAGGAAGATCACTGCTTGACATACATGAGCCCTGTGAAGTATCGTTTTATGGCGCAAAAGTGTGCTTTTTTTGGCTGTGGTGAATGTGAGCTTGGGAGGGCTCAGTTATCAATATACCTGAAAAAAGTGTCCCTCCCCTTTCACAAAAGTCTCCTCCGTCAGTAAAGTCACGCATATGAAGTGGAATAGTAATTCCTGGTAATGATGCCAAACAATGCTGCATGCATGTATCTTTGTTATTAAATTAAAATCATATTAAATGAAGGACATTCTGCGGTCTATAGGCAAAGTTGGTGCCTAATGCACCTAAATAGGAGTGTCCTTCTTAGACCCAGGACCAGGGGCGTGTCCTTCTTACATCCCTTGATTAGGGGCGTGTCGTTCTTACATCCCTTGATTAGGGGCGTGCTCTTCTTGCAGCCCTTGATTAGGGGCGTGTCCTTCTTTGATCCTTGAATTAGGAGCGTGTCCTTCTTACATCCCTTGATTAGGGGTGTGTCATTCTTACAGCACTGGATCAGGGGCGTGCCCTTCTTACATCCCTTGATTAGGGGCGTGTCCTTCTTATATCCCTTGATTAAGGGCGTGTCCTTCTTAGAGCCCTTGATTAGGGGCGTGTCCTTCTTACATCCCTTGATTAGTGGCGTGTCCTTTGAGCCCTTGATTAGGAGCGTGTCCTTCTTAGAGCCCTTGATTAGGGGTGTGTCCTTCTTACATCCCTTGATTAGGGGTGTGTCTTTCTTAGAGCCCTTGATTAGGGGCGTGTCCTTCTTACATCC
>JAOYFF010000020.1:7215577-7245844 GCA_025773925.1 Cryptomyrus ogoouensis | reverse complement strand
AAGTTCTCCCCAAACGAGCTTGATGGGCCGAATGGCCTCCTCTCGTTTGTAAATTTCTTATGTTCTTATGTTCTTATCACAGACAAAGATGAGTCTTGCCGTGGACACATTTGCCCGCGTACGGGCAGGTTGGTGATCCCTGCTCCGTACTGCTCTTAAGTAAAGTACTAAACAGACAACCTGCTAAGAGCCATGATCACTGAACTCACACTACAGATCTGTGTCACGATGGGCACTCATTAGGCTTGTGTGTTTAGGAAATAAAAATAAAATAAAAACCAATTATATTAATATTTTGACCAGGTACTTTGATATTTGGGTATATAAAGTGTACCTCTATTACAGGATGTTTTGGCATGCTTTTCGGTGGGGGAGGGGGTTCTGCTGTATTACACAGGTTTACCTCAACCTGTCACAGGACAGTAACCATCCTGTCAGGATAGAGAGGGCGGGGCCAATTCTTCCCTTCGTATGAAGACTCACTCGCAATCAACACATGTCTGCCTTGCGACCTTCTGAGATTCCCACTGCCAGGCAGTGACACCGTGCCAAAGTCGTGGGCCTGCTACAGTAGCATTTGTTAAAAAAATAAACACACACATACACACACAGCTTCAGTCACCCTGAAGGTGTTTTCCCTCTCCCGCCGTGAAGAGTGAGTGTTTATTGTCTGTTTTCTTTCCTGTGTAAGTAAGTGGAATTTCAGGCAGGGAAATTCATGCTGAAATTCAACACAGTGCCTGTAAAATCTTCCTAACAAGGTGGATGAATATTTCATTCACATGGAGCAGCCCTTCGTCCATTAGCGCTCACGTAAAAAAAACGACTCGCTCTGACAAACAGGACGGGGGCATTAAAATAAAGCCTCCACTGCAATCCCTCAGTCTGTCAGCAGGCAATATTTCATTTTTTAATAAATCATCTTTCTGCTGTGAACTTCCCCCAAACGCGACTCAGAGGGCAGCTCAGCTCAGAAGGGCAGGCTAACTTTGATCTGAGTGGCACGGTGGCATAATGGCATAACCTCGCCTATTAAATGCTCCCGCTCTGCTATAATGACGGCGTGATCTCCTCTTCCCTGCATTCCTCATCGCACACAAGTTTCAAGTCTTATTTGTCACACACACAAACATACCCTGTACATGTGCACAGAGAGATGCTTTTCCCCCTGCCTGCTGGATTGCGCTCAGAGGAAATATGTAGTGTGAAGAAGAATAATATAAAAAGACAAATGAAGATAAACATAATACATTAAAAACAGAAATAAAATAAAAGCAATAAAGGAAGGCAATTGAAATAAAAAGTGGTGACATCAATACCTTTAAGTGTTGCAGAGACAGGACTCACAGCCAGGTGCTTTGGCCTGCTAGTGCAGGCGAGTCCTGCAGCACTCTCACGTTCTGGGGGATCCAAGCCGAAATGGAGCCGTCAGATCATCACAGGTGGCCTCTGCAGGAAAATCGGCATGCGGCGGTAACACTGCGAAGGATGCATCTACGTGGAACCAGTTATTTGGCAGGAATCACCTCTGTGGCGATTATTACTCTGTGACGATTATTACTCTGTGACGATTGTTACTCTGTGGTGATTGTTACTCTGTGACGATTGTTACTCTGTGATGATTACACTCAGATGGTGTTAATACGTCACCCTGATCCCTTCTGCGACATTTCGAATAGACGTCTGCAGCAATAATTCCCACCCTGGGGGCTTTGGAGATCTGAGGCTTGTAAGAGTATGTGAACATTTCCTATGACACCGGGTTAACCCCCAGTTACAAAGGTTACATTTCATTTTTATTTTAAAGGCATCATGCTGCAAAAGAAAAAGAAAGAAAAGGTTTGTTTCATTAGACTACTGCGAAAATATTGCTGTTAGCTACTGTAGCTAGGCACATATCTATCTGAACATAAAGTCTTGATTTATAAGGCGCTGTAAGGTAACAAACCCGCTGCAGCCCTGCTTCCACCTGAAATGCAAACACTTGAGATACAATCTTCATACAGAAGCTGATTCCTGTGTAACCGCGGTTTAAATGTCGACAGAGATGCAGGATTGCAACACAAAGGGGCTCCAAGTACCCGCGGCCCACGGTCCCCGGGTAGTGGAACCCTCTGGGTTCACGTAGCGATGGTGCCCATCAGCTGCCTGTTGGTAACTGAATATGAAACCCCGGTCTGTTCTGCAGGCCGCATCATAGTAATGACTGAGCACTAAATTTAAAATGGAATTGTTATAATAAATATGAGAAAGGAAACACGAGATCCAGAGAGCAAGACAGATGCTTTTGTGCGATGCGTCCACCAGAGGGATTGTGGTGTTCCCGTGGATTTATGGAGGTGTTCTCATCTCTTGTTGTGAGGATAACAGGACATGGAAGCCAAGTAGGCGTAGATGTTTATCCTCCCAGAAGCTCCAGGGAGAGCTCATCCGCATACCTGCAGTGAGAGCTACCCGCATACCTGCAGTGAGAGCTACCCGCATACCTGCAGTGAGAGCTACCCGCATTTAGTAAAATTACTGACTGGTGACTGGTACTAATACGGTTGGGGGTGGGGAGTAGGGATCAGGGGAGGGTCTGTCTGCAAAGACACTTTTCCCCCAGCTATGTGTGGGGAGTCTGTCTCCCCACAGCAGAGTCCTAATCTTCCCTGCCATCATTTCCTGGATGACCTCTGCTTTCATGACGTGATGGATTACACTCACAAGCAGGGCATTTATTTTACTGCTCAGAAAGCAGCAAAAAAAAAAAGATACACAGAATTTACTCATAAGCAGGCAGAGTGAACGTGGATTTATTCCAACGCCAGCGGGCGTGTTGGGTAAAGTGTGAAACCCTGTTAGCATCTTCTCTCCTAAACGAAGTGTTTCATCTCTACGGCACATGTTTGCAGGTGGAAAGCAGCATCTGATTTTCCTGCTTCCATGTCCCGTGCTCGTGACTGGGTCCTGGCCCAGTTCTTCTTTAAATATAGGCATCCAAGCATCTGAGGGAGGTCCATGCTTGGAACAAATGAAAAACTAAGACCCCCCTAGATGTTTGAGCATAAGATCTTTAGGTAAAGGCTATTTCCCGAAAAGAATGCACGTTTTATTTTGAAAAAATGCACGTTTGTAGGTAAGACAGTCTGGAAAAATATACCCAATTTCAAACGAGAATAAAAGATGTGTGAATCAGGCATTATTTCCCCCTGGAAAACACACTGGCACAGGAGACTTTCTGTTTCCATATCTGCTGGTCCCAATCTATCCTGGTGCTGCCAAACTGCCCCACGCTGGAGTAGAAGCTGCCAGATGTTTTACGGAGCGATGGGGTCACAAAGCACTACAGCAGGAATCAGACAGGACAGCAGAGCAACGCCAACCAGGTCAAAACAGTGGCAAAGGGGGAGTTGGCAGAGAGACAGGCCCGTAACAAGCAAGGCCACAGAGACAACAAACCCCTGGGAGGAGATGTGTCACGTGACCTATCACATGGCCCAGCAGCCAATGCCCTGTGTGGAAATGCAAAGAAAGAGAAAACAGCACTTCAACAACACATGTCTGACATACCGTCAATGGCACGCCTATGTGACTTTTCCTCGATATTAGGTGGTCATCTCGCCATGACACGCAGAAGCAATGTTGCTGTTTTAAGTCTATTGCTTTGTTTGCATGTCGTATGGCTCAGTGTTTTGTTTTTTCAGACTTTATCGCAGCGTATATAAAGGAAGGTTACAGTGTTTCACAGGGATTAATGCAGGCTCTGGGCGCGCTCGCGATCCCCAACCCCGGCACGGATTAATCATCGCAAGGTCGCGGGACGGTCAGTACCACACAAAGACGGTACCCTGTCCCCTATCTGCACAGGTCCCAGAGCGCTCCCCGCTGCCAGAGCCGGAGGCCTGTGGGGATGGGGGGGCTGCTGGCAGCTGAGCTCGGTGAGCTATGCGTGCATGTCAGAGCGGGGGGGACACAGCTCTTCATCATTGCATTCCCAGCGAGCAGCAGAGCGGCCGGGACCCTCCGCAGAACTGACACCCCCTCCCCCCAGGTGCCTGGACAGCACGGCGATACCATCAGATTTGCCTGTGGTGGGGGAATGTACTGAACACCCCCTGACACACAAGCTCTGCAGTTTGGGATTGGCCCTGTGATACTGTGAGGCCAGCATGAATGTTACTCGCTGTTACTAGCTGTTAACCAGACAGGCAGACAGACAGACAGATAGACAGACAGACAGACAGACAGACAGATAGATAGATAGATAGATAGATAGATAGATAGATAGACTTTATAAAAAATGGTCCACACAACGTTAAAACATTTGGTCCGCACAATATAATATATATATATAACCCACACACACACACACACACACATGTTTGTAATTATATCTTTGTGGGGACTCTCCATTCATTTTATGGGGAAAATTCTAATCCCAACATTATGACCTTAACCCCTACCTAGCCCTGACCTTAACCACAAGTAACCAAACAAAATACGAGACTTTTGGCATTTTTAGTTTTTTGATTGCATTCACAGATCTCTATGGGAACCTGGAAAAATGGTCCCCACAACATCAAAATAACAGTCTGTGAAGATTCTCAGTCATCCAGGTCATGGTTATCCCAAGAAAAGTTATTCAGTGGCAATTGAGAATTGAGAATTGAGAATTGAGAAAGCCCTCTGGAATGAAGGGTGAAACATTTTCAAGGAACTAAACAAGTCCAGTTGTCACTGAATAACCTTTCTTGGGTCAAAATAACAGGTTTTTATTACATTGTGGGGGATATGTGGTCCCCACAATGTAATATAAACATAATCTACAACCACATACATACACGCACACACTTTGCTAGCTGTGTTAGGTAAGCATAGATAAGGAAATGACTGTAATTGCAGAGAGACGGGGCTGCTGAGGATGACAGAGAGTGAACGACCCCCCCCCAGATTCACGGGGACATCACTGCTGCTGCTCTACCTTTCTAGTCGCTCTTTTGTCGAAGATCCGATTCTCCAGAACTTCCCACCACTTCCATGTTATACTACGAACATAACTGTCACACAGTCCCAAATTCCTGCAAAGTGATTCTTTTTGTTGTTGTTAAAATTGCTGAGCTTTATGGAAATTAATTAACTGCTGTGTCTGGCAAAGACCTGTATCCCACAAGCAGACGAGCAGCTAATATTATAGAAAGATAATACGATAAAGGATGGTATCATAGGCCCTTCCAGCTTTGTGCACCTCTTTATGAATCCTCTACTCTCCATCTCCAGACTGACTCTTAGTATTAGTGCAACAGACAGTATCTGTATTGTGATTCAGTTCAATCACATTAAGTTGCCTATTGTCTCAGTCGATCATTCAGCACACATACACAGATCGTTTCTGGAAGGCCTGTCCTTAATCTGATTAAAGGCCGGCTTTTTGGAGCGCGGCCGGCTTTGCGGCCTGCCGTTACTTAGCCAGCCCTGCCGGTGCCTGGTGCCGTGGTGCCGGCGGAGGTTAATGTAGCGGAGCGACGGTGGCAAGCCGCTGGGTCACCTTGAGGCTTTGGGAGGTGAGTCTGGGGACGATCGCTGCCGGTGCGCGCCCCCCCTCACTGCGTGCCAGCAGGGGGTCACGCGTCCTAATGATGCTGAGCTCTGATCCTCCTGCAGAGGTCTTCCTGCCCAGGGGCAGTGGCTGTGTGGCCCCCACATGGGTACTGGGGCCTTGGACAAGGGGGAGGGGGGGGCGGCGAGAGGGAGGGAGAGATGTGTGATCTGTGTGGGCATCATTAAGGGACACACACACACACATACATGGACAGAAATTCCCTAGCCACCTTTGCTAACGTGTGTGCCTCTGAAAGAGCCAATGGCACCATGACCTACCACTGGATGACCCTACTCCGCTGTATGGCAGGGGGTGGTGCTCTACTCTATTCAAGGAGGTCATTACTCTAGCCATCAGCCAGCCTCCCCAGGTCCACCATGAGCCAGACACTGCTTATACAGATATCAGCCATCTCT
This sequence comes from Cryptomyrus ogoouensis, assembly GCA_025773925.1. Lineage (NCBI taxonomy): Eukaryota > Metazoa > Chordata > Actinopteri > Osteoglossiformes > Mormyridae > Cryptomyrus > Cryptomyrus ogoouensis. The sequence goes on along the minus strand of JAOYFF010000020.1, from coordinate 7,239,847 downwards.
TGTGTGAGGTACAGCGACAGGACACATAGTGACCACTCAACATGGCAAGATGCTTCATCTGGGAGGGAGCCTATCAGTGCTAAGAAACTCACGGAACTTTCCGGACCTGTCAGAAGATGCTGGATTGATGCCACTGAAAATGCTCTTAAAGAATTTCACTGCACTACAGTATAGAGTAGTGTAACTTTATAAATGCGGCTGTAACATTTTATACTCCGGAATGCCTGCACTTTGCTTTGGATCTTAATTTAAACTGTTTGCACTGATTGTAATAAAAGCATGACTGTGGCATATTGTGGGGATTTGAGGGGTCCCTCCCTGTCCTGTGCGAGAGGGGAATCAGCTGTAGGGTGGGCCCTCGACCGGCCTTAAAGTACGGGCCCTAAGAAGACCACCCGAGACTGGGCAGAGTGAGATGACCCCGCCGCCCCCCCAGTCACCGTGACGCCATGCGGCAGATCCACCCGGCACTTTAAGCATAGAAATGCGTGTAAAGTATTTAGCAATGCAGCGACGCTAACGGAAGCAGCAGACGTGTTTGGTGACAGACACGGGGTCAGCGGCGCTGCTCGGGTCCGACGGGTCTGTGTTGGACCCCTGCCGTGCCGCTCATAGAGGCCAGCCTGAGTGCCGTAATTAAGTCATCCTAACCCCCCTCAACCCTTTAGCCAATCAGATCCCCCCCCCCCCCCGACTTATCTATGCATACCATTTATTCTGTTTATTTTTCGCTAACTGCCTGTCTGGCTCTGGAAAGCAGCCCTGACTGTGACGAGCTGAGTGCACAGAGTAAGAGGAGACAAACACAACCGAGGAAAAACACAGGCAGCAAAGAGCAACACAGGTACTGCAGGTAATATATATGTGAAGAAGAAAACCAAAGACCTTAACAAAATGAAATGAAATCTAAAAAGAACATTGCAGACGATGCATTGCCGTCGGAGACACAGTGCAAAAATGCAACACCAGCCTACCGCGCCCTAGCTGGCTCAGAGAGAGAAATAAAGCCCTGAACAAAATGATGGGGGTTGGGTGGTGGGGGCTGATCACACTTGGGGTTGTAGGTAACGGAGAAGCTTCTGGAAGGTGGGAAGATCCACCCTGATCCTCTCTCCCTTGGACCTCAGAATCGGCGCTGTGGAGGATGGGGACTCTGACCAGGGAAAAGTTTAGGGTTGATTAGAGCTGTTAATCAGTATAGGAGTGATACTGAAAATGCTTTGGATCCTTGACTGATGATCTGGACGTTGCACGTTACTCAATGCCCAAAAATGCCGTCCGTGGCCTGACAAAGTTTTCAGATAACTTTGCTATGTGAAATATCGGCCTGTGCATGCCGGATTTGTACCTTGCACTACTGTATACACGCAGCATTACACGCTGTATACACGCAGCATTATACTTTACGGCATATTTTATGATAATGCCTGATTTGTACCACCTCCTTTCATGACCCAACCTGACCTCGATCATACAGCAGGTTCATTTCACGTGCAGTCTGTGAGCGATGTCCACCATGGGATACATGAAGAAACAAACCCCATCTGCTGAAATTCATCTCCCCAAGTGACCAAAAATGACTGTGAATGTTAGTTTTAATAAGGAAGGATTTTTTGTTTTTCTCCAAGGATTTTTTCATTTAAATGTATGTATATTTTTGATTAAATGTTAATTCTAATAATACGTTTCTGTTTCCTTTGTTTATTGGCAAAAATTGATTATAAAATTTTTTTGGCTGGATCCGAAGCCATTTCTATGGGAAAATATCTCCCACTTTACCAGTTCTTGATTAACAAGCAATAATTTGGAACTAATTAGCCTGTGAAGTCGAGAACTAGCTGTGTCTGTGTGTGTGTGTGTGTGTCCGACATTGTAATAAAAACCTGTATTTTGACCTCGTGGGGACCATTTTTCAGGTCATCGTGGAGACCAAATGTCACTCAGAATGTGATAAAAACCTGCTTTTCTGACGTTCTGGGGAGCATTTTTCAGGTCCCCACAAATATCTGTGAATGCAATCAAAAAATAAAAAATTCCAAAAGTTTCATATTTAGTTTGGTTACTTATGGTTAAGGTTAGGGCTGGTTTGGGGTTAAGGTCATCATGTTGAAATTAGAGTTTTATCCAAAGAAATGAATGGAGAGTCCCCACAAAAATATAATTACAAACCTGTGTGTGTGTGAATGCATATATAATATTTGGGTGTTTGTTTTTCGTTTTGTGTTTTTGCTTAGTATTACAGGTAATGCTCAGAAGTAGTTTCCTCTTCTCCCCCGACACTGTTTTTGTTCCAAATTTACTGAACTTTCCCTCACAGTCGAAGTCACACTGTACCAAATGAGTCTCTGTCTGTCTGCTGGATCACAGGTGCAGATGACCTGAGGCAGAGGAGAAGAAGGACAGACATGATGAAAAGACAGCTGAGTGTGACGGAGAGAGGAGGATTCAGCTTAACTGCTGCACTGAATTATTCACCCGACAATTACAGAAACCCCTTCAATTTACAGGCCTCTTCACTGTAAAGGGCAAGAATGTAATTCTGTACTTCCTACACAAAGGCTGCTCGATTTGAATTTTAGGACAATTCGACTGACAGGTTGAATGGTTCAGGAAAAAAATGATACTTAAGCGCTGAAAGGCTCCAATAGGCTGTAAATTGCCCAGGTTTGAAAGAATGGAGGCACGGATAGGCCGAGTGAAAGGGGCCGCTGTCTGGGCAGAGCCTTCAGGAGCCTCTGATACTGCAGAGGGACTGGGCGTCCGCTTCGCCACGAGCCAAGTGCCGCTCTGCGGGGAGGACAGGCCGGGTATTCAACACTCCTGTATTGATTAACAGCTCTACAACCCGATAAGGTAACGTGTTTGTGTTTTTTTCCTTTTACGAAGCCCAACTTAAAGCCGCATGACCTGAGAGTGAATATGTTTCCACCAATGAGAACTTTGTGTCTGCAGCATACAAGATCAGCTGAAGCTGACTGCAGAGTCCACCCATCAACCAAGCAACGTGAGCTGGGGCTCCTGTGGGCACAGCCTGGGAGGCCCCACTGTGAGGAGCTGGGGAGGCCAGCGTCACAGAGACAGACAGTGGGTGTGTTTCAATACCAAAAGGTAAAGATCGTACTGGCTGTTCAGTTGCCTCCCAAGAATTAAGTTGAGGTGCAATGAATCATGAAATTGTTCTTGTTGGCAAGGATGCAGCTGATGCATTCTTGGTATTTGGTGACAAGAATGACATCCAGGGATTTTTTACCGTCCTCCGTATTTCTGTTCTTGAGAACTGTAACTGTCCTTCAGCAATGGAAAATGACGTCAAACGGGTACGTGAGAACACAGGGCCGGTCAAGTACGCATATTGATGAACGCCCAGTATCTGGACTGTGACAGCAGGCAGGCAACCAGCACGGCTGAGGAACGGCTTCAGATCTGTCTGTGACAGAGAGTGTCGTTGGTTACAGTTAAACGCGGTTACAGCGAGGGGGTCTGTGTAGCAGGTGAACATGCGAGAAGTTTGGTCAGGGTGCCAGTAACAACTGACTGGCATTTATGAGAGTAATACCTTCATCACCAGGCTAACTGCTCATCATGCCTCGCACCCTGTGGTGGGAGAGCAGAAACATCCGGTAACATTTCCTCACAATCATTCTGATTTGTCTATAATGCTGACTCACTCGTTATTATCGTTCTCGTGTGTTTTCGCTTGGGAGGGGGGTTGGGCAAGATAAATAAAGCTGAGGCCCCCTGTGAAAATTGCAGGGGGGTGATTTATCTGCACGGGCTGCAGGCTTATTGCATTCCAGGAGACAGAGACGGGGAGGCTGGGCCCGTCACCCTCAGCAGTGCTGTCTGCACGTGGAGGGCGACCCCCCCCAGGCCCCAGCGGTGACCCCTCCGGCAGGCACCGGCTCTGCGGTCATCAGGAAGCAGAACAGGAGCCTTGTGGGCCACTGGAGGAAGCTCTGCGTCTGACGGGGGAGGCGTGCGAGCATGTGCCACCACGAGGGCGGCCCGATATGATCACACACAGACCTGGGGAGCAACGGGAACACGGGCGGCTCATAGTGCTCCTTGAACCCCTGGCCGTGTCAGCAATCTGCACTCTTCCTGTCAGTTATAAGAAGCTTGTTAAAGGCAGCATATTGGGGGCAGGGTGTGTAAGCATGTGGCAGGTGTGAGATGCTGAGATGCAACCCCCCCCCCCAATTCGGTGGTTACAGCTGTGCTTCCATGTGTGGGGGGAGGGGGAGGATGAGAAGGGGGTCAGCCCCTTCAAGACTGCACTTTCATTCCTCTGGGGGCAAACAGCTGTCAGGCTGCTCTTAATGACAAAGAATTCATGCCCTCCACCCCCAACACTCACACATACACACTCACATCTACATCTGGGAGGGAAACACAAGAATCCTCTGTGACCAGACAGCTGGCTAAGGGGGCTGGGGGGGCGGTCAGTGATTTGTGGATGGGGGGCCAAAGCTAGAGTGTGGTAAATAAGAGAACCACAGCAAGGTGATCTCTGATGACCATGACAATGTAGCAAAATATTAAGATGAAATCCTGAGCCCATACTGGCAAACAGATATGCAGAACGACTCATATCCACTCATGTCCATGCCTGACATATTATCTGTGAAATAGGGCAGATTGTTTGCACGCTGCTGTCAAGGGACCCCCACTGAGGGGAGCCCCACTGAGCCCAAAGCAGACTTCTTCTCTATAATGATTCTGCAATCTGGTGGACATACTCATCATATGAGACTCTCAGGAAGTGCTATCAGCAAGCAGGAGGACGAGGCAGATGGACACATTTATCCCAGCTACACAAAACTTGGAGTCTGAGCTCAGGGTCAGTCACTGATCCAGCCCCCCTGGAGCATTTTTGGGGGCGGTCGAGGGCCTTACTCAAGGACCCAACTCAGATGTGGCTACTCTGCTGAGCATGGGGTTCAAACCAGCAACCTTCTGATCACGGACAAAGACACCTAGCCTGCAGTGATAGTCCCTGGTGATTTCAACAGGCCTCTTGACTCCTTCACGTACAGAGCAGAGAGTCTCTTGGCTGTCACCTCTGCCGAAAGGCAGACAGAGAGCAAGCCACAGTAGAGGAGGTGTGGGTGCAGGAGGCATGAGTGCGGGAGACGTGGATATAGGAGGCGTGAGAGCAGGAGGCGTGGGTGTGGGAGGTGTGATTGTGGGGAGGCATAACCCCAGGAGGCATAGCTGTGGGAGACATGGGTGAAGGAGGTGTGGGTATGGGAGGCGGGAGATGTGGGTATGGGAGGTGTGGGTGAGGGTGGCATGGGTGTGGGAGGCGTGCGTGTGGGAGGTGTGGGTATGGGAGGCGTGGATATAGGAGGCGTGAGAGCAGGAGGCGTGGGTATGGGAGGTGAGGGTGTGATTGGTGTGGGTGTGGGAGTAATAGGTGCAGGTGGCATGGATGCAGGAGCTGTGGGCACGGCGGGTATAGGTCCTTTGGTGTAGCGTTAGTAGAGAGTGGGGGCGGAGGAAGAGGGGGATGGAGCGGAAAGAAAATGAAAGCTAATTTTATTGTAGTTAATGGTGAGGAAAGAGAGGCAGAGAGAGACTTCCTTATCGCGCGGGGACTGGGGGTGTGCTCCATTTACTGCGCGAGTCACCGCTCTCCCTACATTTGAAGGCCGTCCACAAAGAGATACGGCTGGAGCCGGTGGGTCGCGGCGGGGAATGGGGCGAGGAGACAGCTTTGTAGGTGTTTTCTGCAAGGACAGGCAAGGACCCCCCCGCTGTCCTCCATTGCCTGAGTGGGGAGGGTCTCCATTGTGTTGCCTTCCCCCTTTCTGATGTCTGAGTGGCCGCTGCTGCCAATCAGGGTCACTTGATTAGCTGTGTGACAGTAATAATGCTGGTTATTTTTATCCACTTTTTAGACTGTCATGTACATCACGGTCAGCAGATTTTAAGACATTAGGTATATATGACGTGAATGTTTCCCACACAGACACGCTACACCAGTGAGTTCGGCCCACTGTGTGACACTTTTTCAAGCAGAAGGGTCCACGGCTGACTCCACAGGAACGTCAGAGAGCAGCCTGAAGCATTTCCTATCAGGAAGTCCACCGTATGTCACGCGATTGTATGTCCCGACGAAGTCCCATTGTAAAATGTACAGATGTTAAGCATTAAGAGTCGACCCTAGAGAAGCACACCCTAACAGCCCTGTCGCATGCTCCTCGAACTGCAATAACGCTGGCAGGGATTCCTGTAAGCGGAGCACCTCATGGAGGCCAGAATCACGAGTGAAAGCTGTGATAAGAACAATGCTAGATGTGTAGGGTGGTGAGCTTGTGGTAGGATGGATTTGTGGGGAAACACGGTACAGTATGTTTCAAGCCACCTGATTGTGCGCCTTCCTTTCTGATGTTATCTGTGTGAGGTCAGAAGCTGGACACTGAGCCCACTAACCCCTGTCTTAACCTGGCAGCTGTATATTTAAACAGCGATGGTCTGCATTTCTGTTATTGTTAAAATTCATTTAGACAGTTTGCATTATTGTTAGAATAATTAAATTTCATTGACACAAAGTGCTTTGTGGATGTCGAGTTGAGGGTGTGGGAGAGGCTGACATTGCTCTTGCTGGTGGTCAGGCAAGTTTCCACCATAACAAATGCTCTGGCCTGGGTACTGTGCTAAAGCGGGTTCACTCTGCGTCAAAAAATTTCTCACTTGATCATAATTTGTGTTCTCAAATTTACTGTGCAGGAAGAATCATCCCCCACCCTCCCGCAATAGAATATGACAGGAAATAAATATCAGTGCTCTGTCAGAAGCTCCATGACTCTCCACAACACTTTGTTCTAGGTTTATTTTAATGAGTGTTGTGGTGTATGAATAAGATCGTTAATTCTCAAGCATTAAGAGAAAAGAGAGACGAACCCCTTCATTCAAGCACGGCGCGGGCAGCCCCCTGGGATCCACATTGGCAGGTTTGTGGAAGCCGTAATCATGATCTGACAGGCAGTGACTCGCTTACTGAGGCTCTTCAGTCATTATGGGTGCGATCCCAGCCTCGCTGCCTCGGCCTCATCCGTGTGACAGACCCCCTTTCAGTGGCACCTCACAGGCCCTGAGGGCTGGGTAGCCTCCCAGCTGGTGAATACGGAGGGTTTATTTCCTGGCCGTTACTGGAGCAGCGCAGGCAGTGTGCGGCTCTTAAAAGGCCATTGTTTGCCTCACCTTCCTTCACCAGATAAACACCATTTTCTCAAATAGGGAGCACTGAAGACACGGGTCATGCTAAATAAATCCGGTTTTGTCTATCAGGATGAAGCTGTTTTCAGAGTGATGTGATGGCATTTGCCCTTTTGGGTACCTCCCCCCCCCCCAAATTGTTCTATCTCCCCATTTGCTTTCTGATAAGCCCCCAGGCCGATTTAATGGGCTGGTTTTAATTCTCTGCAAGACATGCAGATGTAGAGTAAGGATGTGGGATGTCTGTCCCATACCAATGCAGAATATAGGATGACTGTCCAGTACCAATGCACAATGTAGGATGACTGTGTCAGACCTATGAAGGGTGTAGGATAACTGTCCTGGACCATCACAGGATGTAGGATGACTGTCCCAGACTGATACAGGAGAACTGTCCCTTAGCGATGCAAGTTGTAGGATGACTGGCCTGGACTGATGCAGGATGTAGGATGGCTGTCCCAGACTAATATATCAATGTCTTTGCAAACCTATCAAATAAACTGAGGAACACCACTGACAGTCACTGTCATCACCAGCGTAATCATCATGACCATCTTCATCAGTACTGCATGGTTTGTATAAAATGTTTTTAATTCCTTTTATTTCTGGAGGGGCATGTAACCCCTGTGCGTGCGGCGTGTGTGTTTGGGGTGGGATTCAATCCCCAGAGGCGACTGTTAGAGAATTACGCTCACTTGCCCTCATCCCCATGGCATAAGATAACTTATTCTCCTTCTTCACCTTTCATGCTGCGCTTACCACATTGCCCCCCCCATGTGAGCCTGTCCGTCATTGGCTGCTAGTCACATGGCGCTCCTTGGAATCCCCTTGGCATCATGGTGTCTTTGCTAAGGTTCAGGTAATGAGATGCTGATATTCTTTCACACTCACTCAGATCATCAGCTCCATCACGATTAAAATGCTTTTCTCACACATTGATGGACGTGATGACTTTCACGCTTAATTATTGCATCTTGAAAGGTGTCCAGCTCATGCTATCCCATGAAGTGTGATTGCCAAGAGAGACACATTAGCATGTTATTGATTCATTTCATACTGATTGTCATTGTATTTTATTTATTTTCTGAACTCCCAGCATTCAGAGGATCCCTGGTAGATCCCATCCCCCTCTTATGTCAGACATTATTACCTGTTTAAAATGACAAAGGCTTTTCTGCGCATTTCAGCAAAAACACACACCCCTCCCTGGTGTCATAATTAGGCTGCTATATTTTTCACTTGACTATCACACCTACCTTGCATGAATTTTTCCCTTAGTCTGTTTCACGTTAGGCTTGCACTCCAGCACGCTGGGCACTCTGGTGCATATGGACCAGGTGACACTGTACAGCCAGTGAGATACAAAAGAGCCCTTCATATGTCTAAATGATTATCAGACAATGTGTGATATCTATGTCTCCTTTCACTTTTCTAAATATCATGGGTGGGGAGAGAGAGAGAGAGAGAGAGAGGGTTGATCCATTCCATCACCTTTAAGGGCTAAATGTTCCAGAATTCTGGGATCCATCCATCCACTACATGGTGGCAGGTCACTGTGTACAAACATATGAGGTCATGCAGCATCACTTCTCTATCTTCTGTAAAAAGGAGAGTGTAAATGCCATCACTCCCCCCGCTGAGGTGTCTTTGTGAGCATCCGTCTATATGAGTGAGAGTGAGTTGAGCCGGAGGGTGAGACCATCACAGCTTACCTACGGGTGTCCTCCAGACCTCGGGCTAGGCGCCCAATCATTACGCAGCACACATTATGCAAATAAGATTTCTTAGTTTGAGAGGGTAGATATTTATAAGGATCCAATTAGCCCATAATCAAATTCCAATAAAACTGTGACTCTAAATTTTTCAACTGAAATTGGCAACACATTGATATTAAATAAATGCATAATCCTTTCAAGGGCACCTTTTAATCTTTTAAAAGTGGAGTTATAAAATGTGCATATTATTCCAATTACATGTAGCCCCATTCTGGGTATATTAAAGAGTATTCCCAAGGTGGAAAGGAGTGTTTGGGATTAGTTACACAGTCGTGTTTGGGATTTGTGTTTCCACACTGGCCTGGAGCGTCGCACGCTTGGCGCTGGTCTGCATTTAACACCGTTCCACGTGCATCGTGCTTCTCTGCAGTTAATCGCGGCAAAGCTGAGCAAGTGTGTGTGTGTGTGTGTCGTTTGGCTGAGTGTCTCTGATATAAAGCCAGACATGGAGTGAAAGGGAATTAAAGAGAGATTTCTTTGCCCCACAGCGCACAGCTGCTGCAGCAGAATCACACCTGTAGGTCACATGAGTATCTATGAGGTCTGGGGTGGGGAGGGGATGCCAGATCATAATCAGCCAGCGGCGGGCGCCAGAAACCTGCTAAATTACACACCCCCGGGTCTGTCGAAAAACAACACGCTTCACACGTCTTCACACGCGATGCACACAAGTGACACGTTTCTGCCGAGGTCTCCACGCTCAGCCGGGGCGTTCTCACGGTCACAGGAAGTGCAAGTGGCAGCGTGAGAATCTGATCACATCCCTCTGTGCGGCGCCGTCACATCCCACAGCCTCCTCCTTTGCCTCTGAGGTCCGATTATAAAGAGGAGGAGATGTAATCTTCACGGCTCTGTGTCCCACGGCTTTAACCACCGTCACCCCCCTCCTCCCACAGCTATCTGTCAGAAAAAGGCAAACAGATTCATTGACTACAGATAATTGAGACAAGGGGCTGTACGGGGTGGGGGGGCCGTACCTGTCCCAAAGATCCCAGGCCACTAAAATGATTAGATTTATAAAGCAGATCGCTGGTTTCACTGAACCAAGCTCTTTATTTATATTCCCACAGGCACTGCATCTGCAGTATAGCTTATATGGATGTATTTACATTTCACATCTAATCTATACACATATGCAGAGACACCCAAAGGGTTTAGTGCAATTAAGTGGAAATCAGACCCGAATCAAGACAAGTTGAGTAAAAAGAGAATTTCTGCAGCCTGATTCAGGTCAGGTGAAGAAACACAATAAACGTAAAATGTGTGTAGGACGATCAGAGATTTTTCTTTATAACAATTAAACCTTCCCTAAATGCGCAAACACGAAATCCACACAAACACCATCTTCTGTGATGTCACATGCGGTGCTGGAGATTTATGCGGGAAATTAATGGAATGTGATCAAATTCCATCCTGGTTAATCTTCTTCAGAGGACCATATCCCACTTTATCTCCAGGGCTAATTAAATACAGCTGTTTCCCTGCCAAGCCAGCCAGAGCCCAGCAGAACAGCATCAAAGTCCAGCCCCTGGAACTGTCATGGTGATAAATGTTTACACGGTGACACGGAGGAAGCCAAGATTGTTTCAAGCTCTCACACGCTACCCACCCCTCCCTGATAGCTGAGCGGCTTTTGAGTGATTGAACGTAAACCTTGTTTTGAAAACCGAAACGGCATCGTTTGTTAAACTCGACTCGTTAAAACTGCTCCTATTCATCTTGTGTTTTCTTTCGCGGCCCGTCTGACATTAATCTCACGTGTTTCTGCGTGCCTTTATCCCACTTGGTGTGACTGGAAGCCTTTCAGGGCTCTGCATGTGCAGCCACTTCCATCAATGGAGCGCATGTCCGCTGGCATTAAAGGCAAAGCCGCTCTCTGTGGAGGTATAATGCATTATGCTGCTTTTCTGTCATTTGTAGGTAGCTAAGAAAACTAAGTAGGCAGCGCTTTTGGCACTGCGGATACGATAATGCGGCATAGAGCTAACGGCTAACAGCTACCATCTCCCACAGCACTGTCCACAGGGAAACGTGACTGTAATGTGAGTCTTTTTCTGTCTCACACACACATTTGAATTCATATCTTTGTGGGGACGGTCCATATATTTTTATAGGAATAACCCTAATCCCAACTATGACAACCTTAACCCCTACCCAGCGCTAACCTTAACCATAAGCAACCAAACAAAATACAAGACTTTTGGCATTTTTAATTTTCATTGCAGCAACAGAATTTTATAAAATTGAGTTTCCCTTTGTGGGGACCGAAAAAAACGGTCCCCACAACATCAAAATAACAGATTTTTATCAAATTGGGGGGTATATTTGGTCCCTATAACGTAATAAAGTGGAACACGCTTATAGTGATCACGGTTATAGTGATCAACCGCTTATATGGATCAAAAAAGAATCATTCCTGTACAAATACTGTTTAAATAATTCAGTTATAGTCCGCTTACAATGTGCATTTAAGGTCTTTTTATACATGACAACGTATGGAAAAAAATAAAACTACGCTAATTCTTTTTTTGACTTTATTTGATAAGCCTACTTTGCCTTGCAGTAACCCGTCTGCTTCTGCTAGCTACCTGAGGCTAATGTTGCATGGACAGAAAACATGACGGGAAAAAGAAAGTAATTTTCTCTCAATGACAAATACAGACTCATCGAAGCTTATGATAAAGCACCAAAAACTAGCGAACAAGATGCAACAGCGAAACTAGAATAAACTATATTTTAGGTATTGAAGTGCCGAGCGGACCGAGGAATGGTGGCAGCGGCGAATGAAAACGAGAGGCGGACTAGCACAGAGTCGTTCTTTACGTTACTCCTTATAGGGAGCGCACAATACGCAGTAATAACACAAGAGGCATGAATGACAGGGAAACAGGGGAACTTACACTAAGGATGGTAAGGCACACACACGTTGGGAAATTATACAATGGCTAAGACACGTGAGGATCAGGCAAAAACCGAGTGCAACCACTGCTAAAGGCACAGGTGACACCCGGATACACAGCACAACAAATACCTACAGTAACAAATACAAACAGGGCTTATATACTCGTGCTTGTGAGGCGTGCAGATGCTGCCGCCGTTACAGTATTATGCCGTATTTGAATTATACGTAGTTCAGTAATTTAATTTGTCCAGTATTTGAAAAGTGTTTGAAACAGCTGTACTGTATTTTGAAAGAATCGATAAAATTCTGCAAATACCGCTGTCGGTTTTATTACCTTATATTTATATAATAAATATACAAATTTCAATTAGATGGTAATCTGTCTGAGACATAAAGAAGAAGGAAAAAAATCGGTTATAATGATCATCCGCTTATAGTGATCAATTTCACCCAGACAGACGTGATCTCTATAAGCGGATCCCACTGTAAACACACAGACACACACACTCACTCTTAAGAGTGACATTACTCTATTATCCCCTTAACATATTCTGCTTGAAATCATTGTGATCTGCAATGCCCAGCGTAACATACCCTGGAGGATTTGTGTGACTTGTGTGTGATCATGGTTCATTCTGAGGTTTCTAATATTTTTGCTAATGTTTACTCGGATTATTGCTACTTTCCTGTCAGACATACACATTGAATGTCATTTCGAAGGTGTATGATTGTGTCTCATAGTGATAACCACTCAGAGGCCTGTATAAACTCAGATGTGTTCCCATAGCTGCATACCACGCTAATCAATCCCTAACACATGTGACAGTATTGCTACGACAACAGTGCGTAAATCGGTCAGAAACATGCAGCTGCTGAGCCAGGGGAACAAGCAGGAGCTGCCATATCCCTGCGTGGGCAACACAAAGGCCCCCAGTCGCATGCCACCTTTGATGGCCTTTGCTGAGTCGAACGAATCTCCAGTACATGTGGGTGGATGGAGTAACACGGGTTTGAGGCTGTAGATTAGATTAGGATCAACTTTATCGTCATTGCGCAAAGTACAAGTACTCAGAAAGGCAGCCGTGCATCAAATCTTAAAGTGCACAACTGTGCAAAAATGCTAAAAGTTGTGTAGGGCTAGAAGCTGGTAGATCGGCACTGCACCTCTGTAACCTCATTCCTTCTAAAGTGTAAAACATCAGGAGGAACTTCACAGATGGGGAAGTCACTAATGCTAAGCTAAGTGGGTGTTAGCGACCTGCTAACTCGTGGAGCGATCACTGTCCACGGTACTTCCAGCGCCCGTGTGGCACCGGGCCGTGACCTCCTGCTGCGCTCCTCCTTGCGGCTGACAGATAACGCACCCGCGCGGGGACACTGTTGGCTGGCATTAAGACTGACATCATGTTGGTGTTACGGTGCTGCCGAGGGGCACGTCGCCCTGCTCCTGATGGCATGCTACTGTCACAACAGGCCCAGACCATGCCGTGCTCGGCAGATAAGGTAACAATGCCCACCGCTTACCAAGGCACCAGCCAGGAAACCCGCATCACAGATGTCAGTCTGTAATCTATTTAATTTATTCTTTGTGCTTTTAAAAATAGGGCTGGTTCTCAAAATATATGACAGTATCTAGATGACAGATATGAGAAAAAAATAGGCCAAATCATAGTAACATTTTAACAGAATTGTGGTTCAGTCTTTATGGAAATACAAGTATTAAAGCATAACATAAATAAACGCTGAACACATGCACTGCATATTCTGAGGAATTGTCTTGAATTTTTCATCTGAAAACCCTTGGGGTGCTAACATGCTAATAGCAGTTAGCTAAATCTCACTACAGCACTAAATCTCGCATAACATCAATAACATCAATAGCTTTAATGAGACTTTGTAAGGGGAGTCTTCAGGAGAAGAGATGGAGAGAGCACCTGTCTGGAAGGAGAGACAGAGTAACATTTCTAATCCAAACTTCAAAGACAAACAGACTGACCTGTTGGGGGGGGGGGGTCCCCACCAGTGTATTTTGCTGATTGGCTGGTTTTTATTCTGTTTGCTTCACTTTTATGTCGTGGGCTGTATGTGTATGTATTTTATGTGCTGTATGTGCTCTCTCTTCTGAAGGGAGGTGGGTGATCTGCAGAGGTCATGGCGATGCTGCCAGCTTCATCTTCTCCTGTTCTGGCAGGACATGCATGGTCCAGCTGTCTGTAACACAGAAGATGTGAGCTGGAGGCAGCCCCACCTGAAGCTTCTTCCCTCCGGTCCAACCCCGGCCTCCGCCCAAACTCACAGCAACCCCACCTGAGGCTTCACCCCTCCAGTCTGACCCCGCCCTCCACCCAAGCTCACAACAGCCCCTGCAGAGACATGGCAACAGAATCCAGGCTCTTTTGCCTGCTGACAGATGAATCTGTGGGCTGCTGATGCACGGAGGCCAGGTCCCCAGTCCCCCCTCCATCAGCATCAGGCGGGCGGACAGCTTTATCCAAGTCGTGTGCTCACTTTAGCTCCAAGGCTGCTGAGTTTCCCACAGTGAGCCCGGAAATGCGAGGGGGGGCAGATGGCGTCCTGTCGGGGGCTCTGAAGCGACCGAAGTCGCCTGACAGCTGCAGGCCTGGGGAGCGTCACCGGTGCGTCCTCCATAGCTGTCCTCGGGGAGGCGGAGTGCAGTGAGCACACTCACCAGGTGCAGTGCCACCGGTGTGTGGAACCTAGACAATTCAATTTTTGAGATGCTGCATCCACATGTCGCTTAAAGAGTCATCATATCCTACAACTCAGGCTTGCGGCCAACAGAGTTAACATGAGTCTTATGAAAGAGTCATTATAAAGAACTGGGGGAGACACTGCATGGCTCAGCAGGTCAGAATGCTCTGCCAGTGACCAGAAGCCGCTTCAAATCCCAGGGTCAACAGTGTGATGTCGCCACTGGGTCCCTGCTGAAGACCCTTAACCCCAATTGCTCCAAATGCTCTCTCAAAAAATGTACATGTTTACACAACAACAGTCCATCTAATCACATGACTCTGCAACTCCCAGGCCTTACCTTGACAGAATTTGACCTGTGATACAAGTGTCATTTATTTTCCTGTCTGTGGGTCATTCCGTGTCACGGCTCGACCCGTTTCGGATCAGCCGGATGAGGGCCAGGAGACTCTTACTCCTCTGAAGTCCCGTGCGCAAGCATCACGGTAACATTACATATTTCTGTGATGAGCAGCTCTCTCCTGCCTCTGATGTGCTGGAGTAGTGTCCGTCTGACAGTAAGGCAGACATGTGGGGTCTCCATAAACCGCTCGAGAAGAAACATCTATACACCAGGAGTTTGCGCTTCTTGTTACACTGGAGTCCATTTTTATTTCAGTGCACAAATACTAACATCCTGCATTGCTGATATGACCGATTTTCCAAAAAAGGTCAATTTATCTAATCGCTTGTTAATAACCGTAACAGATCACAGCTGTTCCCAAGATGCCGGGCACATGAACCCCAGCATTACCCAGAATTCCCAGAGTCAACAAAACAGAAGCCTCATGAGGTGAGTAATGCAAAGTGAGCTAAATATATGCAATGAGCAGAGTGTCCGTCGCTTTCCCGTGTGTCTGAGTCCTCTGCTCCCTCATCTCTGGGTATGAAATTCCCAAAAAAGCTTGAGAAAAGGCACCAAAAAAGAAACTGCAGTGGGAAAGAGAGGGTTTAGGAGCCAGTCTCCGACATTAATGACTGGACACGCTATTGGGCGCTTTGCTCAATCTGACACACCTCATTAGCTCCAGCGAGCGGCTGGGCATGAAAGCACCCCCCCCTCCCCCCTGCATGGAGGGGTGTGTATTTATCAGAATGGCTTTATTTACCTCTTTATGGAGCCTGTCGATGTTGCACTGATCAGATTAGTAGCTCAGTAACCCGAGATCAGTCAGAGGAAAAAAGGGGGTTTGCGAGGTACAAACCACAGGAGCGCCGGCATGGACACCAAGAACACATATGATGGGGACATATGATGGGCAGAAGCCATTTTGATATTAAAATATGCATAACTTTTCAATATTGTTTTATTTCATCAAGCATTCATCTCGACCTTTAAGTAGTACTGCAAAACATCATTTCAGGAAAATTTTCTTTACAGAATTATTTATTTTTTACTACGCACTAAATGGGATATATATTCATACATGGGATACATCTGGGATAGTTCATAGCTCGGTGTCTGTGATCAGAAGGTTGCTGGTTCAAATTCCAGGTTCAGCAGAGTGATGTCACCATTGGGTCCCTAAGCAAGGCCTTTATCCTCCAAGTGCTCCAGGGACTGTCTGGCTCTGCTTTCTCAAATGTATGTCACTTTGGGAAAAAGAGTCTGTATATAAATAAAATGGTGCCGCGAGCGAGACGACCCTGCCCCAGGCCCACGTTTAAATACAGTACGCGGTCACTTCAGCGCCGGGCCGCTCGGTGACAGAGAGCAGGCTGGCAGCGGGGCTGCTGCTGCAGAGACGTGTCCCGTCTGACAGCTCTGGAAAGCCCCAACCGCAGTGATCTTTGCCCACCCCCAGTAGGAGGCTCAGGGACAAAAGGTCCAGCTGCCAAGTGGAGAAGCTGCCCCCACTCTGAACAGAGGATTCCCAGCGTCTCCAGAGGCACTGGGGAACAGGGCAGCAAGTGACCAGGAGGCCAGCAGTTACACACATCACACCTCCACACAGATCCAGCCCACCAGGAGTATCGGAACCCCTAGTAAAAGACGGCAGAACTGCCTGTGGAAAAAAGCCTATTGTTATCCTCCATATCTTTCAAAACATTAGTGGCAGTTATTCCGGCGAGCACTGCATCTATGCACAAGCTAAGGGGGTAGCAACGCAAGCTGTCAGAAACCCACAAAAGATATCACGGCACGTGGTAGATGTTACTTTATGTATCTCAGCAACAGATTTAACACCTCAGGACAGCAATAGCAAAGGAAAAGCAGAAACCGTAATTAAAAATCATGACAAGAGCAGCAGTGGACTCAACTCTGACAGACAGACAGGCGCCTTCCTCGAAACACAGAGGGCCTTTGTTGTGTCTGTGCCGTGCCGGCGAAGATGACCCCCGACCCCAGCCAGAGATAGCCCCGCACCCCCTGCAGAGTGTGGTGCGCGTGTTTGTTTGCTGTCTAATCACCCTCAGCTCAAGGTTATTTTGACGGGATGGTGGGCAGCAGAGAGAGAGGGAGCAAGCGTCACTGTTCCACACTGCACACATGTCCTGATGCGCTACAGATGTATGGAGCACAGATGTCAGCTGGCAAGGCGGGAAGGCGGTCAGCGCCATGGCAAAGGCCTCTCGTGTTTGTCGGGACGGTACAAAATCTTTCAATAAAGCTTCTCTATTATTATTTTGACAGATTTAGGCAAAACCGGGAGCGAAAAAGTTTTTCTGATGTAATTCTTATAGACCCATTTTTCTGAAATTCCCATGCTTCACTGACACAAATGAGTTTGCGAGGATATGGCTGAAGATACAAGGTGCTTAAGTTCCCTCTCGTTTGAGCTTCGGAGCTGTTTGGCATGTGAGATGCTCAGGGCTCTTATTGAAAGAGAGAGAGTGAGAGAGACACTGTGTTTGATTTCACCAATACAAGCCCTTTAAATGTTAGCAAACCATTTAGCTGCAATTTCTGGTCTGTCTTTGTCCAAATGGGCTCAGTGTCTGGTTCTCTCACGTTAGAACTCTTGTAAACTCTGAAATGTCAATTGTCCTTCTTTCAACTTCTGTGTTTCATTTGAAAGTCATTCAAATAAATAGCATTCAGCTTTTAAGTAAATGAAATGTATACGTGAGAGTCTTGGTTGTATTTTCGGTGTAGCATGCGAGGCTGAGGAACCTCGGTCTGAGGAGCCGTCAGAGTGGGTTTCATAAAGGCAGTTTTTACTGTGGCTCCTTCCTCAGGAAGTAGCGAAAAGCTGAAAAGCAGCAGAAAACCGTCCCCCCCCTTTCAGAGAAGGGGAGCCTCCCGTTCCCTTCTGCCACATCACAGAAAACCCCGCATTCTCAGAACAGCCAGTCTGCCGGCCTCAGCTTCTTAAGGGTGCTGTCTTGCTCCCACCTGTATGTGCTAATGAGTTTAAGGAGACGGCTGCTAAATTAGCTCACGGCCAATGCTACTCGCAAACTTTATGTTCAGTGGTTCAGCTTGTTGCAAACATGCCCTGCTAAATGCTGTCACATTTTACGCAAATCTATGCTCTTTATTCTTTCTTCCATGCTGAAAATATTTTTATGGGTATTTTATTTATTCAGCAGGTACTATAATCCAAAGTGGCATATAATTGAAAGTAGGATCAGCCAGTCCCTGCAGCAATTGAGGGTTAAGGGCCTCACTCAGACATCACTCTGCCAACCTTGGGATTTGATCCACTAACCTTCCAATCACAGGCATAGCGTCCTAATGTACTGAGCCACACGCCACACTGCATATGTTTATATCCTATGCTTGACTCTGCCTAAGAACACATGATTGTAACCTGGGGCCTATATCACAAAGCCAGATTTCTTGACTAGCCAGATAACATTAAGGATAAGTAGTGGTAACTCTGGCTTTTTGACATTGCAACACTGGTTCTCTTCTTAGTGCTATACATCACCATGGTAACTTATGCTATAGAGCAGGTTATGTTTCAGGTGATTGGATCAAAGAGAAGAAGTCAGTATATTACCTGGCAAATCAAATACGCTTTCCCAAACTCTCAAAATGGCTTGTCCATGAGAATCCTGTGACTGCGTTTATATTCTGTATTCAGTCTTGCGGTTGTGATATCTTTCAGCAAGCAAGCCAGGCAGTTTTTAATTGCAGACCTATGATGGCCACAGGCAGAGATGCCCACTGATCATTTCTGTGCTTTGAACCCTTTCCCTAACGACTTCTGTAATTCTGTTCATGAGTATTGGAACTGGTCTTCGGCAATGTAAGATGACGTAAAACGGGTAAGAGAGAACTCAAGTATGGTCAAGTATGCATGTTTTCATTTTTGACGAAAACAGAGCAACTGTATGTATAGCGGAGATGATGAAATTGGCCAGGATTTTACATCAGTACCCCCATGTGCATATAGCCAATTCTCTGTTCCACTGCATTGAGATATTGTATGTAGCCTGTATGAGACCCATGCTTATGCGATAGGCTGATCATTGCACACGGTACGCTTTCATGTGCTCAGGAAGCAATCTTGGTTTCAGTAAGAAAATCTTACTTAAAATAGATTGCGCATAGTCAGCATCATGATACCCAGATTGCATTCGTTTGGTTTAGTCAAGCTGGAACTTATCTTCAAAGCCTGACTTCTTTGAACCAGCTTTGTGATACAGGCCTCTAAAAGTTACTTATTCAAAACACAGCTCAGGTCTGAAGCTGCTGTGTCTGTTTTCTTGTTCATTTCACGCTGCCCGTGGCATATTGTCAAACTCTTGTGTTAAAATTGGCTTGTTTGGAAAGGACAAATTGTTCTCCCTTAGCGACGGATTGCTTGACGGTCACACGTTACGATTCACTAGGGTGGGACGGCCGTAACCTCACATTTGCATTGAACAAAATGGGAGTTTTCCTGCAAAATATTCTAATAAGCACACTAATAATACACAACAGTGATTTGTGTTGGTTATATCGTCATGAAGTTTAAATGCA
Source organism: Cryptomyrus ogoouensis (assembly GCA_025773925.1). Classification (NCBI taxonomy): domain Eukaryota; kingdom Metazoa; phylum Chordata; class Actinopteri; order Osteoglossiformes; family Mormyridae; genus Cryptomyrus; species Cryptomyrus ogoouensis. The sequence continues at coordinate 7,220,286 of JAOYFF010000020.1, read as the reverse complement.
GTTTTTAATCTGTCTAGTGAAATTATATTAAAGTCACAAGTTAAATCAAGTGAATCGCTGGACACTGTGGCCCCAGCAATATCAGAGCTGTTTAGGTTTCCTGGTATTGACACCGACCGGCAAAGGGCCGTTAACGGTGGTTTGTAAAGTCAGCTCTGTGGAAAGCAGGGGCAGCTACAGAGGTCATCGGAGAGCACTGGGACTGTAAGCCAATCACATCGCATGCACTCGTGACCTTTTTTAAAAAGAAACACAAGGCATTGCACGAAAAAATACAATAAACACTCTGGGTCAGTTCAAGAACTTAAACCTTGCACATCAAGTTGGACACTTATACACGTTTTTGCACATACCGAATACTAATTGGTATTTGTACTGATTTGCACACTATCTTCCATTTTAAATAATTTAGTCTAATTTTTTATTTATTTTCTGTGTTGTCTTTGAATGCATGCACCAGTACTACCTAGACAAATTCCTTTCATTCCTAGCTGGTGTACCAGGCCACTAAAGATCATTCTGATTCTGATGAATCCAGAGGACCATCCTCTCGGCCTCGTTTGCTCGGGTCTGATGTCGCTGAGTGTTTCTTGTCCTGCTTCACGCTGCCCATCTCACATTGTCAAACTCTTCAGTTAGAAATGGCTTATTTGGAAAGAACAGATTGTTCTCCCTTAGCGATATGTTGCACGGCGGTCAGGCGTTACGATTTGCTGGCGTGGGACGGCCGTAATCTCGCATTTGCATTCACTTCATCTCCATAGGTCAGCCCTGGCATGCCGTTCATGTCCGGCTTGTGGAAGTGTTGGTTTTGTGGCACAAGTTACGGTAATCCTGCATGTGCAATCACATAAGAGAGGACGGAGAGGCTGAGGGCAGCTGTACGGCCTACCGGCACAAAGGGAAAAAATGCGTTATTAACCACCCGCTGGAATCTCCTCGAACCGTATCCTCCTACACGCGATCTGTCATCAACATGAGAATGCCCTTCTGACTATGGACCCTTTGGTGAAGAAAATGCATTTTAGACGAAGCTCTTTGAAAGCTCCATGCTGAATAAGATGCCCATCCTTCCTGCTGGTAATGCTAACTGTCTATATAATGACCCACTTTAAAACTGTGACACTGTCCCACTCACTGAAGTAAAGCAGGGCGATTGTTTTGGTCACCGGTAGCTGTCCTGTATTAACGTCCAGAAGCTCTGACGTCTTCCCTCCTCCTGTTTTCTGTATTTATGTAAAGCAGACGGGATGACGGTGCATGTGTAACCACGCAGTGAATGACCCTGTAACCCTAAAATACCTTAGCGTTACTACAGCATGTAAACATGTGATAGGGCTATCTTTACCACAGCGATCAGAAATACCTCTAGTCCCTTCTATAGCCATATTTTAATCCATTTGTAATTATATTTTCCTTGTTAAGTTGAATGCTAAAATGTCACATTAATGCATTATTATGCAGTTCAGCTCAGAAAACCTGAACCACCTCATTTAATTGGGTCAGGAGACACTTAATGTGGCCAAACGGAGATGTAAAACAATGTGAAACGTGCTAATGGTCTACCTAAAGACTGGAACATCACCTGGAAGCAGAGCTTGACGGAAGATCCCTTTCTATACAAGCTTTAAATCTGTGTTGCCTTCGATTTTGGGACACAAACTAGAAATGACGTTTCAACTGGACTAAGTGCTTTTTTCAGCAACTGCTTTAAAGAGGAGGAAGCACAACGTCACCTGAAGGTCCTTCATTTTCCAAGTGCTGCAGAAGTAGAGTACCCCACCAGGAAGATGAGAGTGTCACCTGTACAGTTACAGACCTTACTGCTGCCTTTGTTACTTTGGCGGGTGACTTACAGCAGATTCGAACCCGTCCATCAGAGCTAGTGATGTCTGGGTATAATTGTATTGTCTTTACACACTGCAGTGACACTAGTCTGACTGTACGTTTGCTATTAGTTTGGAAGGCAAGACAGATATAAAGGTACTGAGCCAACAGCAGCCTGTTTATCGGTAGCTAGGCAGTGGAGGATTTGATTACAGTTCAGATACTGTACTTCTGTTTATTATCAGTCGCAAGTGTGTAACTTTGGTTTGAAAACTGGGGGAGGTTGAGGTCAGCATACATTTATGGGGAGACATGATCACTGGGGAGGTTGTATTAGCCGGTTTTGATTCTCCCCGTAATTTACGCCCATGATCAGTCGTACTAATGTTTAATTGTTATTGCTATGACCCAGCCTCCTTGATCTGTGCATTCATCTGAATCACTCAACCACCAAGTTAAAGATTACACTGTATCACTTCCCTATTTGGCATAGAGAGTAATTCAGGACAGATATTACCAACAAACTAATGCGCTTCATCACATTTCACAGGCAAGCTGCGTCAGCACGGCTGCTGTATTTGAGTTGGGGCATCTCTGACATGGGGTCTTTGCGAGATTTTGGTCTTGCTTTCTCTTATATCTGTGTCAGAGGATGGGGGTGGGGGAGGTGCCATAACGCTTAATGAGTCATGTGCCGAGGCTCTGGGTGGGCGGGGGTGTAGCTGATTAAGTTTATCGATGAAATCAGTGCGACTTCCACGCAGCACGGGAGAGCTGTGAGGTTCCCCTTTTAGGGTGTACATCTGTCAAACATGCGCCTTTAATGGAGGCCTGACACGCAAACGAAAGGCTCATCTACACCCTTCATTTAGAGTCACTTGCTTTCTCCAAACAGGAGATGGAATGGGGGGGGAGGGGGATGGTTGGGTCACGCAAAGGGAATCTGATCTTAAATCAGTTCTGTCTGCCATAAATAAGTTCAAATAATTAGTAATTAATCAGCATGTCACTGATCAAGAATGCTTCTGAAATGTGGGATGCCATTTCGTTTGGTTTACAAGAAGAAGCAGAGCTGATGTAGAATGATTCTAGATCTTCCCGAAATGTTCTTGATCAATCAAGAAAGGTGAGCTGTCACCCACCACCCAGATTCATTCTTGATTTTGTATTAAAACATCTCTTTCTTTTGTTTGTTTGTTTTTGAATATCACTGCCCTGACGTGTCACAATGCATCTGACCATTAGTTTTAGTCAGATTTCATTCTGCGGCACACTGCGTCACACTCTCTAGGCCACTGCACTGGAGAGTTTGAAAACTGGAAGGAGACCGTCTCACTGCTGTCACGTTTTCTCTCTAACTTTAATGCAGCTTCTGCTTCGATTCTGAAAAACCAACCATAGGTCAAGGCTTTAGATAACGTGCGTACCAATCTGTCCAGATGCCTTTTTGGTGCCATACAGACATTTACTTACGCCCACAATTTGATAAGCAGATTATTAGTGTGCCTAAAGTATTAATGAGAGGTGTATTGTGATGGCCGAAAGCTAGTAATCTGTATAAATTCGGCAAATCTTTATTAAATGTGTCGGACCCTAAACTACAAAAAGTACCACCATACCACAATATCTCATCTTTTAAAAAATGTTGTAGCTGTTGAGCTGTTGTAGCTGTTGAGCTGTCCCTTTTGCCGAGGTCTGTCATTCTGTTGTGTCGGGACGGGGAATCAGGCGAAGGGAGCCTGGTATACTAGAAAACGGGGTTTATTCGGGGTAAACAGACTCGAAACACGCAACGTTAATGACAGACCTCGGGAAACAGACTTGAACACAAACTGAAATACAGCAGACAAGCCAAAAATAACAGGAAACAGGTGATCACAATCGGGGTAGTACACATGGGTACTGTGGGGGCGTGGCACACATGAGGATCGGACGAGCAGGTAATCTTGAAAACTTTCTATGTGGGTGAGGGTGATCTAATCCATTGTTCCTTTGAAAAACCAGCACAAAATGTAAGTTGGAAAACCTGAACCTGGATAGCAAAACATGGCATTTCCGTATCAGGAACATTTTAATCCAGATTAAACTTTTGGAAGAACTGGGCCCATACTTCTGCTTTGGAAAATTGAATTGTTAACCCACATATCTAACATGCTGTTGCTGGCCTTGAAACTTGCCAGATTATTAGTGCAATAATGTTACATTGTTTTTCTAATAATAATTTATACATATGCTACAGGCTGTATAAATAAAACATAAATTTTGCTGTTTGTGACTGTGTGATCAATCCCCTCAATAACTATTTAATATAACTAGTAAAACGACTTGTTCATCCTCCAATGCTTTGGATGGCAGTGAAGTTTCGTCACTTATGAAATTACGTGCAAATTTTAACCTACAAACTTTTTGCATCTCCCATGCTTATTTAGCATAAAGGTCATAGTTCCTTTTGTGTGGTGGGAAAGTGACAAACGAAAATGGCCGGGAACTACAAAAGTTCCCATGTCAAGATGGGCCAGGAACTCAGAACCAGGACCAGGTTCCTTAACTGTGCCTAATCCTGCATTTGCATCTCGCATGGCTAATTTAGAGGGTCTGCACAGAGTGAGCCAAAGCAGCACAGTAGCGTGGGAAGGGGGCGGGGCCATACAACAGGAAGGGGAGGGGGCGGAGCCATCCAACAGGAAAGGGAGGGGGCAGAGTCGCCCATCAGGCGAGAGAGGTGAGAACCACATCTAGGCCCAGGTGCATCAGCTTATCTGACTTCACATCCAATGCCCTGACAGACAGGAGGAGGCAGAGGTGCTGGGGTAGTCGCGGGGCGCGGGGGCGGTCGGGGGTGGGGGGGTTAGTGGCGGGTGTGTCGCCCGAATGGGCTCCTC
>JAOYFF010000020.1:7181697-7191938 GCA_025773925.1 Cryptomyrus ogoouensis | reverse complement strand
TTCTCTGTGCTATCAGACAGTGTGTCCGGTTCATCTGTTCTGTCAGGCTTAGTGTGTACACTTTCTCTGTGCTATCACATTTAGTGTGTACGGTTTCTCTGTGCTATCACACTTAGTGTGTACGGTTTCTCTGTGCTATCAGACAGTGTGTCCGGTTCATCTGTTCTGTCAGGCTTAGTGTGTACACTTTCTCTGTGCTATCAGACAGTGTGTCCGGTTCATCTGTTCTGTCAGACTTAGTGTGTACACTTTCTTTGTGCTATCAGACAGTGTGTACGGTTAGTCTGTTCTATCAGACTTAGTGTTTACGGTTTCTCTGTGCTATCACACTTAGTGTTTACGGTTTCTCTGTGCTATCACAAATAGTGTGTACGGTTTCTCTGTGCTATCAGACAGTGTGTACGGTTTGTTTGTACTATCACACTTAGTGTTTACAGTTTCTCTGTGCTATCACAAATAGTGTGTATGGTTTCTCTGTGCTATCAGACAGTGTGTACGGTTTGTCTGTACTATCAGACTTAGTGTGTACGGTTTCTCTGTGCTATCACAATTAGTGTGTATGGTTTCTCACAGCAGTTTGGAACCAGCAGAAATGGCTGACAGAAATGGGTCAGATTTCTCGGGCAGACATGAAAACAACACGTCCAATATTTATTATAGTAAATTCTGAATTTTAAAAACATTGATCAACTTTTTTATTCTGCTAAGATGCATGTAAATTTATGTATTTGGAACATGCCAAAATGCATGTTTATTACTGACTGACTGTTTTAAAATTAATTTGAAAGTTGACGTTTCTCTTCCATCCCTGCATGCCAACTGTGAAATGACTGTTAAATTAAATGATAGCAGCTGTGTTTTTCTGAAGAAGGGGAAGAGGTCTGCGTGTTGCCGTCTGCGTTTCTCTTAAAGGGATGAGGCAGGGGGACAGAGGTTCATTCCTGTTAACTTCTCACAGACTTGTAGGGCAAATGGCTAAATGAATCTGAGTGCACAAAAAACTTTTTTTTTTCTACTATTGCAATTTTTATACTTTTTTCTACTATCAACATAATTTTCACCACTGTTATCACCTTGCTCACAACTATATAAAATAGCCTTCCATTATTACTGCAATAAAAACCTACCCAAGTGTCCTATAAATGCTTTACATTAAAATCAATATTTATCAGGGGGCTACAGTCCTCACCCTGACTGTAAAATTTGCACCTGGGAGGTGGGGGGGGGGTTACACATTCTGTCCCAGACTGTAGAGTTTTATGGAATCCAGTATAGCTCATAATATTGACTGCAGTTACCACCGTTTTCCGTCTTGTCTGTGTTGTTTGCTTTCACTTGTTTTTCTTCAAAGTGGTGATTTTACTCAGAAACATATATAACATATTTTATTCTGGGGAGCAGAAAAAAAGAAGCATTTTGCTAAGGGCTACTACAGATCAATGTTTTGTAGTTAAATATGTAAAACAGCACTGTATTATGGGTAATTTATACAAATTCCAGTTTTTGGCTACTGTAGCAAAACAGTGTTGCTTCAATTTTTTTGGTTCTTCAAATCTGGACCTCGATTCCAAATCCAGGCCTTGTTTTCAGTTCTCCCAGGTAGTTAGCTTAATAATTACTGATTCTGATTGGTCAGAGGCTTCACACCTGACTGACAGGTAAAGGAAGGCTGGAAATCAGCAGGGCTCGGACCTCGAGGACCGTGATTTGAATAACCCTGATACAGAGTATCTGAATGAGGAATGGCTTGATACCATTAGCAAATACTGGCATTAAATCTTATGCAAGATGAACACATCTTCATATCAAAATATGCATTTATAATGGAAACAACATTTCTCTTTTCTAGACAAGAATATATTCATCGTAAAATGTTTTGCATTTATTGCTGCCAGTAAAGTGTGTACATGTTGTTTAATCTGAATTAAATTTGTACACAGTTGAGATTCTATCACACAAATTGGTTAAGACTATTAACACCTTTTTAGCAAACAAACTCATCTCAAGGATTAGTAACTGTTATCCTCCGATAATCCTGATAACTCATCCGAGGCTGTGTGCAGCAGATGAACGTCCACAGGGAGGAATCAGGCTGTTGCAAACTGAACATCAGTGAAAACTTCCCTATAAACCGGCCCGATTTATTTATCAAAGAGCATCAAAAAACGGGGTGTCTGGGGCATGGAGGTCTCCGAAGGTGGAGGTATGTTTATTTACCTATTTAAGGATATCGTCTGGCAAATACAGCAGCCGTAGGGAGGCGCGTTTACAGAGCTGACTGTACGTGTCTCCGGGTGAATCCCAACAAAGATGAGACCAACGGCTGAATGTGTGTCTGCTCTACAGAAGAGCCCCGTGAGAAAAAAGGTTGCTGGTTTTAAAAGTAGGAAACAGAAACAGAAAACAGAGTAACATTGATGTAAGTGTTGGTGTTGCGTGGCCATTTTCAATTGTCACGTAGCACGAAAGCCGGTCATTTTGAGGTCAACAGCTTCACAAAATTAAAAATGCAGAAATGAAGAGGGAGGGCGGGAGGGTGGGAATGAGAAAGGTGCGGATTTCATTTCTCAGGTGCTGTGCCCGATCGTGCGGCTCTATGCACTCGGGTGACTCGCTGGATGCATATGCAAACACAATTATTTGAAATATACGTCCAAAATCCATGCAATTTAAACATTACACAATAAACAGGCTAATTTTTTTTTTTTATTTGTGATTATTCATTATCAATATTGCATTCAGAGATTAGCTTGTTTTTTGCAGAGAAAAGTGACACAATCAGTGCTGAAATTTTCCTGATGTTTTCATTAGCTAGATGCTAATACTCATTATCACCTTTTTCTGAAAGCTATCATTCACTGTGAACGGCTCCTTGTATGCAGCAAAGTCACATCCCTCATATTGAGGCCTGAAGCAGGGAGTGAGTTAAGTGCACCAATAGGGGTCACTCTTTCCTGTGCACCAATAGGGGTCACTCTTTCCTGTGCACCAAGCTGGCAGACAAGGGCGTAACTTTGGCTGGAACATTGGCGGGGTTGAGGTCTCCACCCATTATGGGGGAAACATGATTATTGGGGGGGTTGTATTAGCTGATTTTTATTTATTGGGGGGGCTACAACCCCCCCCATCCCCCTCATAATTTACGCCCATGCTGGCTAACCGGGTGGGCGGCTAATGCTAATCTATCGAAACTCTCTCTCCACATATGAAATCTCTCACCGAACTCTTCACCTGGCTGTTTAGCTTGGTCTGCTCTGGAAGCTCAAACCCACATGACCTAGATGACTCTGGAGAGTGAAAACTGCCCAAATGCTTTAACATAATGGTTTGCTAATTTTTCTACTTTTCCTTTCTGCTTTCGGAGCCTTTCTGAGCTGCAGTGAGTAGGGGGTCTGGAGCGAACGCCGAACCAGAAGAACACACATCCGCCATTGCTGGTAATACACTTCAAAGCTTGTGCCGCACATGAGCACCGCCCGGCCCTCAGGCTCATTGGGCCCCCTGGGCACGCGGCCAGCACAGTGTCACCTGCGATCCTCCTGTATCGATTCCTCTCCGATGGGAACCTCATTTCTTTAAACATGAGTTCAATCTGTAAATTGGTTCCCCGCAAACATAAAAGGAAGGAGAAGAGAGTTAAATCCGCGATGATACCCCTAACGCTGTCAGCCCGTATGCCCACGCTCAACGCGGGACCCGCAGTGTGGGCGGCTGGGGGAGGGGCAGAGTGGATCAGGCTGGTGGGGGCCTCACCGACCCCATGCTGGCTGTATATTAATACGCGGGCATGCCTAACCCCTGCTCTGATTATTACTGACACTGTGCGGTCTCATTCAAACACAACACCATCCTGCTGAAACAGCAGTACGTGGCTACCACACAGAAAGCAGCCATGCGGGGGGGGGGGGGGGCACCTGGCCACGAAAAAGCTGCTCAGAACGGCAGAAATGTCACCCGTTATTTGTGTGGGACAGTGGACGGACAGAGAGGGATTGGTGTGGACAGGGATAGTCTCTGATTAAGTAGGAGGGGTAGTCTCTCCTTAAGCAGGAGGGGTAGTCTCTCCTTACGCAGGAGGGGTAGTCTCTTTTTAGTGGGACAGAGAGGCTCTTCTTACCAAACCTGATGCTAACAAGCTTTCAAAGGATTTGTTGAAACAAAACCAGGTTTCCTCTGTGTCGTCTTTAACTATAAATTCTTCATGCGTAAATTGTTCATGCAAAGACAAAGAGTTACAACAAAGGTTTCATTTATAAACTATTCCCCATAAGATCGGGTTTATCATGTGCCTAAACCCTGGGTGAGCACAATATCACAGATCCCTCACAGATGGAAGACAGAACCAGAACCATAGCCAGAACAATTCACCTCCTATTTCTCTTACTCAGATCTTGAAAAAAGACCACATTTCCGCAAGACCCCGAGAAAGCATGTGGCTAAACTTTGAGCCATTTTCAGAGGCAGCACAGGGACAGTTCAGAGACAGTTCAGAAACAATTCAGAGGTAACTCTGAGACATTACAGAGACAGGCCTGAGTTACTTCAGGGACAGCTGAGAGACAGATGTCATTTACAACTTTGAAAAAACTGCCGAGGTTTCATTTTTGATGTGTCTCTCATGCCGAAGGAAAAGCACTTTCGCTTCTGTTATAACACCAACACTCTGAAACACAGAGCGGGGGCCTCATTACACTTCGCCCACGGGTTACTAGAAAACAGGCTGGAAATAAGGAGGGAAACCGTTCAGGCTGGGGCTCACTGAAGGTGAGGGCAGAGTGACAAGTGCTGCCGATTCAGCCAGCAGCTTCCGTAACGACTGCCAGGGCTGGCTGAGGCCTCAGCGCTCAGAACGGGTCTAGGATGCTGTGGAACCACGGGGAACAAGCATCCTACCATATTCATCATTAATTATCATTGCTTTCTAATACAAGGCCGCATAGTGTCTCTGCCTGGGAGCACCGTTTGTCACACCGATTTCGTGTGGCATTCATTTAGGTGTTAAGGTTACTCGCGCAGTGTCCCAGGGACACGTGGGTAAAACGCATGCCTCTGTACGGTCCTCTGGATTCTGCTTTATTAGCATTTTATGTATGCAGGTGCATGAAACACCCTAATAGCACCTCTGCTATTTTCTTTATACTGGCATTTTCCACAATCTTGCCAACGTATTCGCTCTACAAGAAAACGAACACAGATTGAGTCGGGTTAATGAGCGCGCGATGTTTCTGAAAGTCCCGGAAGCTTTTCAACCGGCTGGCTGGAGATCACCAGGTCACAGACGAGGTCATGGATGGGGAGGCATTGGAGGTGGCGTTCTGATAGCTTTCATCTACTCACCATGTGCCTGGGGCTCTGGAGCCCTTTATCAGGGCTGTCCACACTCTGGTGTGGGAGGACCCCATGACAGATAAGAGCACACCATCTGCCTCACTTCCTGTACTCACACAGGCGCTTTCGAGGTACGACCATCTGCCTCACTTCCTGTACAAACACGCAGGTCCAGTCAGACACAGGATATGTGGAGTCCTACGCCGCTCAAAGCTAAATCCAAGCCCCCAGGACTTTGATGTGCTTGCCATGCTCCGCGCTGTTTGTGAAGATAACTGGAGCACCGGTTTCCCTCGGACGGCCGGAAAGGAAGTCATTTCACCTGAATGTCCCTTTTCCACAGGAAAAGCCCGTTTCCTTTCGAGAGGCAGACAGAGAGTGAAAGGCACATGGTGGAGAGCCCAGCCCTGGAGGTCCTGATAGCCCCATGCTTGTGTGTGAATGGGCGCTCCAGGCTCCTTTACTGTCCCTCAGCTGCTTCAGATCCAGAAGGGCTAAGGTGGCGTTACGTGGCAGTTCCACAGAGGGCATATGTCTCTGAAAGCAGTAGGTGTGCTCAGAGCTGTGATTCCCAGGATCCCGTCGAGCGAACCTGGATCAGGACAGATCGCAGCAACGGTGATCCCAGCAAGGGGGGAATCACACAAAGGTGGAAGCCTCCATTTCACGTGACATCATCACCAGGAGAAAGATATCGAGAGGCTAGCTCACGATTCTCATATACCCTATAAGCTGTGTATGTATTTATCTAAAATTTATCTCTCTGGAATGATCTGCACAGTGAATCGGCAAACTGCCGGCTCGGGACTCACATTCGGTCACATCCAACGCATTAATTAAAGCACAGTTTGGATCGGACCCTTAGCCGCTGCGCATTTTCACTGCCATCCCTCAACTGGCATCTGACCCTGAAACTGACATGCTAACGGCTATTCGCTGAGCATCACGCTCATTCAGTCTATGCGCTGATATTAACAGGACAGAGGATCCTATGCAGCTTTTGAAATTACATCTTATTTATTTGGCAGACACTTTTACCCAAAGTGACGCACATTTTTGAGAAAGCAGGGTCAGGCAGTCCCTGGTGCAATCTGGGCATAAGGGCCTTGCTCGTGGGCCCAACGGTGACATCACCCTGCCAACCCTGGGTTTTACTCAGCGGGTTGAAGGCGGGCTATCAGTGGCTACAGTGGCATACAGCCTTCATCTGCGTCTCTGGTTTCTCACGTGCAGTTTTTCCTGGTAGGCAGCTGGATTCTTTCCCTCAGGAAGCTGTTAAGCCAAAACCGTGACTTATGGACGGCCGGGGTAGGAGTCTTAATTGTGGGCCTTACTGGGCCGATTCCTGGGGTCTGAGCTCTGAGGGTGGGCGGGCCGTTCCAACCTTCGGACAGGGGGCTAATGGCTTCACTGAATGCGCAGCTTCGCTAATAGCTTCACAAAATATACAGCTTGAAACGTGGCTTGTTAGAAAAATGATAGGACAGCATTTATTTCAGATTTTTACGAGCTGTTTTAGTGATGCTGCCAAATGGCCTTGCTGTCAGAATAGCACAGATGTTAGCATCGCTCTTGACGTACGTTTTTATAGCTATTACCGATATCTGACGGAGCTCATTACATCGGATTACACAAGTCACAATAACGAGGGCTGGGGGTCCAGCTGCTTTCTCAGGGGGGTGAAATCTGGGGGGGGGGATCCAGGCAGACAGCCATCCCACTGCACTGCTCTGCTTTGCTGTAAGGGAGGCTGTGACCGCGGTAACGCACTGGAAACGAGGAAGGCCCCATGGGGGCCCAGTGAGAAATCTGGTGCTCAGTGCCTGATAGAGAGGGGATGAGGCTCATGGAATCAGACAAGCATGTGACAGGCAGACAGGTACACGGACAGATAGACAAAGGTACACTGACTGACAAAGAGAAACACAGACAGACAAACCAACAGACATACAAGCAAACACAGAGTTAGGACAGACAGACAGACATAGCCGAGACAGACAAACACAGTCAGTACAGACAGACAGATACACACAGACAGGATAGACAGGCAAGACAGGACAAACTGAGAAAAACTCAAATGACAATGGTGACCCACAGCTGCAGTGAAACACTGCATTTCCTTTTTCCCTGTTTTTGTATAAATTGAATTGAATTCAATATTTGGTTCAGGTAAATGTCACGTTGACAGACAGACAGACATGTTAACTGTCTACTGGTTACTTATTCTCAACGATTTGCCCCTGATCAGCCAGGACCCTCTGCAGACGTGCTACCCAGCCCTGAATCTGCGTTCGCATCCTCACATCGTGCTCACTGCTTTATAAACACCACAATAACATGCACAGGAGCTGGTATATCTCATATTTTTATAATAATATGTGAATCAAAAAATTTGAACAAAAGTGGGGAATCGGGCCTTGTCTTCCGTCATGGCAGGGAGGAGTGTTTGTCAGACACAGCGGCTCGTTTCCAGGTAACACAGTGAAGATAAGAGCAGAAACTCACAGTTTCCACATCGGTGTGACAGAAACCGAGTGATTTTCTAACCGTAAGACGGTAAAATCTTAGAAAGGAAGCAGAGGGATGGGCTGCATGGAGAAAGGCTGCAGGTGACAGCATGGATGGCAGTCGCCCTGTCGACACACGGAGGTCACTACTAAACCGTCAGACCCGATGAGGCCCGGTGAGACCCAGTGAGGCCCAGTGAGACCTGGTGAGGCGCTGTGACACCCAGTCAGACCCAGTGAGGTGCAGTGAGACAAGGCCAGCCCAGTTAGGCCTGGTGAGAGCCAGTCCAATAGCCTCTTCCCACATCCACATCTACCTGTCTGTGTGCTACAGTCCTTACATCTGCCTTCTAATGTCAGCAGCAGGAGCAGGGTGGAAGCAGGCGTCTAGCTACAGAATAAGGCACCCTTAAAAAAACATGCCCATGCTGCTCATTATGGTATGGCGTGAATGTCAGCGCCCTTAATCCCAGACGCATCACCACGGTGACTGCTTTGGCCCGTGGTCAGGGGCCCACGGCTCACAGTTGAGGAACGTTACGAACCCATGCCCCCCCCGGGACGGCCCCGCGGTCCGGCATAGGCTCCGAGGGCTGATTCTGCCTCTGCTTTAGCAACAGTGGAAGTGATTTTTTTTTATGTTCAGGGACTGTGGGAGGGGGGGGGGGCACTAGGCTGGAGAAGGGCAGTGCTCAAGCAGACAGAACACGAAGGACAGAGATATGAGGATGAAAAGGGGACGAGGGAAGACATATGATCCAAACAATGGGACAGATACACTCAGGGAACACAGTCAGGGGACCCACTTGGGTGACTAGGGGACACACTCAGGGGACAGGCTCAGGCAACAGGCCGAGGACACACACTCAGGGGACAGGCTCAGGCAACAGGCCAGGGGGACACACTCAGGGGACAAGCTCAAGGACATGCTCAGAGGACAGGTTCGAGGACATATTCAGGGTCACGCTTAGGGGGCAGGTTCAGGGGATACTCTCCAGGGACACACTCAGAGGGCATTACAGAGAGAGGGAGCAACAATAACATTGAGTGGAGGTCACCCAGGATCAGCATGTGCCGATCTGAGGACATACAGATGTTTGCACGTTTGGGCAGCTCACAAACGAGCACAGGGAGCTCACAATGAACACGGGAAGCTCACAAACAAGTGAGAAGCTCACAAACAAATTGGGGAAGCTCACAAACGAACATCGGAAGCACACAAACGAGAACAGGCAGCTCGCACTCAGCTCCCACGCCGGCTCTTCTCGTGTCCTCTCCGTTAATAATGTCCCCGTATTGATTTTCCCCCAAACCTTTTAGAGAACAAGCCTTTCGTTCTTTAGCGGTAAATGCGAAGCGTGGATCAGAAACGTGTGGAACTGTGGCCTCCTCCTGGGTCACTGGGAGCCCACCCGTGCAGACCATGCCCTTCAGTACCCCACCGAGAGGAATCTGCATGTCTCCCATTTGGGGCTGGAACCGAACAAACGTGCAAGGATTCCTGGCGGCCTGGGCGCGTCTTCTGGAACCTTCTGAAGTGTGTGGCCTTTGCAATTTACTCATTCTTCATGACAGAAAGAGGCAGAGCAGCGAGAGGGAGAGCACGCAGGCCCCGGAGAGCGAGAGGGACCCGGGTACTGTGATTTATAAGGGGATGTCAAACGCTTCCCCTGACATGCTGCCTGGGCCGTCAGGGAGGGCAGCCTTTCCGGAGACACACCGGGGGTCACGGCTAACACTGTCATTACAGACACCTTCCACGCCCCACCTGGACCTGAAGGCCAGGGGCACGAGCCCTTCTGCAACTTCATCATCTGCAGCATCCTCTGGGATCAAACGTTAGGAAAAAGAAAGAACTCAGAAAAACAGAAATGCGACAGATACTATATAAAATAACATAAACATTTTCCAGAAAAGGCAATAAATATGGAAAATTAATTTCTTCTGGTTTTTGAAGTCCCCATTTTGGTATAACTGCTTAAGCTGCACGATGTGCTTCAATTATATTTTTTAACTACACTCAGTACTTCAACTTTTAAAACTACATAATGTAATTTATTTTTTTGCTTTAAGACGAGAAAAGTGTTACTTACAATAATAATATTTATATTTTACACCTAAGAAAACATTTAGTTATTGTTTGATTAATCGCATATTATACATCTGAATATTATTTCATTTGACGTTAAACAATAGATGTACAAATTACACACATGCACACCACATATGACCCGCACCCCACCTCACATGGCACCCGCACCCGACCTCACATGGCACCCGCACCCCACCTCACATGGCACCCGCACCCCACCTCACATGGCACCCGCACCCCACCTCGCATGGCACCCGCACCCCGCCTCACATGGCACCCGCACCCTGCCTCAGATGGCACCCGCACCCCGCCCC
>JAOYFF010000020.1:7165469-7181597 GCA_025773925.1 Cryptomyrus ogoouensis | reverse complement strand
CCCCACCTCACATGGCACCCGCACCCCACCTCACATGGCACCCGCACCCCACCTCACATGGCACCCGCACCCCACCTCACATGGCACCCGCACCCCACCTCACATGGCACCCGCACCCCACCTCACATGGCACCCGCACCCCACCTCACATGGCACCCGCACCCCACCTGGAATGGCACCCGCACCTCACCTTGCAAGGCACCCACACCATGCCTAAGACTGCACCCACACCCTGCACATGATCCTCAAGAGATACATAAGCTGCCCCCCCGCTTCCCGATGTGCCCCCCCATGGTGGCCACAGAGAAAGCCCCCCTTTCCCATTCCGCTAAAGGCATCATATCATTACATTAAAGGGAGGCATCTGCTGACAGCAGGGCAATTTGAGCACCTTTAAATAACGGTGAAGTAACATTTGCATGCTTCAGCCACGGCGTACTGAAGCCATAATCAAGCAAAGAGCACCGGGCTATCGTCCACCACCCCCCCAGACACGCAGCATAAAAGCGTCTCCGCCCCCAGATGGCCAAGGGTGGAGGGGGCTGGGGGGGTGGGCGGATGTGCATATGTGGGGGCCGGCTGCTGCTCTTAATGAATAAATAACGTCCGCGCATTAGCGCCGGTTTCGGTATCACGCTGCATCCTGGCGGCCCGCCGCCACACAGAAATGCTGACGCCGCCGCATCTCCACCATTAACGGGGGATCCAATTAGCCCAGGCCCACTAGCCGCCCGCGTGCTGTCAGGGGGGCGCTTCCGGAAGCTTCCAAGGTGGCGCATCGCAGGCCTCTGCCTTGCTCCGCGCTGCTTATTTAAGGGGTTGCACACAGGCAGCATTCATTATTATTTTTCTTTTCTGCATGCATGCAGAAAGAGCACAAGGGAGGCTCGGCGAGTGGCTGTGGGCTCTTGGTGTGAGGGCAGGGCGGACATGCTGTGCGGCTGTGATACTGGGACACAGAGACACCCTGGGGAGACCCGCCTGCAGCTCATTGCTTTTCTGGGAATTAGCCCAGCCCATGCTGCCCAGTTTCCTGTGAAGCGTGGCATCTTGGCCTGGGGCCTCCGCAGCATTGCGCGTTGGGTCCACGCTAACCCAAGTGCCTGAGGAGGAGGTTGCATTTATGGGGACGTATGGGCAGTGTGGGACAGCCAGAATCCTAGGAGGACCAATCGCATCGGAAAGCATCGCAGTGCATACCACTGCATTGCAGTGCATTATAGTGCATAGCACTGCATCACAGTCCATCACACTGCAGTGCAGTGAATTCAAAGTGCCTTACAGTGCAGTACATTATTGCAGTGCATCGTATTGCACAAAAATGCATCACAGTGCATCACCTAGCATTGAAATGCATCACAGTGCACTGCATTTATATTAAAATGCATCACAGTGCATTGCAATGCATCACAATGTATCACAGTGCATTGCAATGCATCACAATGTATCACAGTGCATTACATTGTATTAATTTGCATCACAGTCATCGCACTGCATGAAAAGGTGTCACAGTGCATTTTACTGCATCACAGTGTGTCACATTGCATCAAAATGCATCTCAGTGCGTCTCAGTGCATAATGGTGCATCTCTCTGAACACAGTTGTGTGTGCCAGCAATCGGCTTTGCAGCTGGACTTGCTGCACCCGGATCTGTTTCTCTTTTTAAAGGCACACAGAAACACACAGATCCCAATAAGAATCTAGAATTAAAGTGATTCTGTCCATCTGCCTAAACAATTACACTTGATTTAGATACTTATGTTAATTTATAGTACTGGAACAAACAGGAAAACCCACCAAAAACCTTTTACAGAAACAGAAATATTTACAGATTTTAAAATTAAAATTTTACAGAAATATGTGCAGTTTAACACTTACAATTTACATTTAATGTTAAATTAAGGCAACTGAGGATTTTAACCAGCTGTGGACAGCATTATGACTTCGTACCCACAGCCAGGGTGTGGTAGAGTCACCTACCACACCTCACACAGTAGTGGCAAGTGTGCAGGAGGGGTGTGAGGATGTGCGTGCACATGTGTGTCCACTCTGCCAATCCCGCAGCTATAGAAACCTCACATTGACGCGAGACCTTCACACCACAGCAAAAATATCCAAAGAATACAGGCAAACTCTCAGAATTATAATTCACTTATTATTTGTACTTAGATCTGAGTATAGAGTGGAATGGCACATGGAGAAGGCAGTGAGGGCTCTTGCCCTGCGGGGGGCGCCAAAGAGCTCCCAGACCCTGTGTGATACTGAAGTTGTATCCTTTCACTGGCACGCAGCCTGATCCACAGTAATTAAGCTTTAATCTGCGCCTCACAAATTCTACATTGCTGTCCTCCCTACCAGCTCAGCAAAGAGCCACGTATGAGTTCAGATGGGAAGCGGTGATACAAACAGCACCTCTCCGAGGACAGAGAGGGTCCGTGGAAAGATTGAGTGTGTCTCACACAGAAGTGAGAGACACAGGAAACGTCACTTTGACTGTCATTGGTGAGACAGAGCAGCGATATTACTGTCTGCTGGCGGGGGGGGGGCGACACTTCTGCTTCACATGTAACATTATCACAGGGACAGTCTGAGTAAATATGAAATGAAAAACATATTGCTCTACTTTCACTGTCAGAAAAGCCCGGGAACTGAAGTTTGATGTGTGTGTGCTATCACTGTAACTGTAACGAGCACAGTAATTTTCATTTGGAACACAGCCTTGGCCCTGTGCAGTCTGTGACAGGCTGAGCATGATATATGTCTGCAAGATGGATGCGTGCATGTTTATCATTTATACATCTGACAGCAGCATCGTCAAGATCATGTTAGTCTAATGTCATTCCAGCATCCAGGGGTGCGACTCAGGGCCCATCCGGGGGTGTGACTCAGGGTCCTTGCCGAATCTGATCAGCCAGAGGTGTATCAAGCCCACGGAGCACAGGGGTTAGGCTGAGGGAGTGTCAGGAGCTGAGGTGGCTGATTATGATCAGTTGATTAGGCAGAGAGGCTGGCAGCATCCCTGATAACCTCACGGCTCAGTCTGACCGCTCCTCTACCACATGAAGTCTATTAAATATCCCCACCCTGTCTCAGAAGCACAAACGCAGCACAAAGGAGGGTGCATGTGCACACCTGGAGGACAGCATTGGTGCTGCACAGCTAATCTCTAATGCAGCACTACTCCTTTTATATATTATAAATACATGTGTGTGCTTGCATTTATTTACCAAAGTAAACAAAAATAGATTTTTAACGCTCAGTGTAAATGTTGTGCCCTTTAATGTTCCATTGATTTTTAAAAATTGATTAAATTTGCATTTTGGTCATAAAAGTATGTTAAATACTTGGAAGTGTGCTGGTGGTACAGTGGGTCCCTGACAGCATGAGAGAAAAGACCGGAAGGACCATGAACTGGGACCGCAACTGCAGACGCTGCCTCATGACACCGTTTTGGTGGTCTGCACACTGTGACCTGTGCACAGAAACACAAGGGCTCTCATTAGCCAGCAGGGTTTTCCTGGGGGTGCAGAGGTGGACAGGGCCTGTGTGGGCATTAATGCCCTCAGGCAGACACAGCAGGACCCTTCCGGAGGTTACCGTGCTTTGAGCGCATGGACGCGGCGCTGTTGCCATGGCAGGGGTAACCTTGGCCGTGTCACACAGGCGATGCACAGCTGCAGACTGACTCACCGAGTTAATTAGCCACGTTAAGGTCGCCGCTACGATCCGCCGCCTCGGGTCACACTCTAACAAGAGAGACAGGGCCGTAGGAGAGGTCCTGTCTCACAGCAAAAGATGAGGGAGGCAGATCAGCCACGAATTAGGCACTAAATGACTTATGGCGTGACATAAAAGGGCGTTTTCTTAGGTTGGTTATGCTGAAGATGTTTCGGGATGTTCTGACAGGGGGATGCTGTGGTGGACTTCAGGGTGCCGTCTGCGTTGGTGGGTCATGCAGGACTTGCACATTTCTCTTCCTCTCCCTCACACACACACACACACACACACAGACCTCTGGCCCAACAGGCCACACACCACCCTACTCTCACCTCAAAATCACAGCCAGCTTTGAAATGTGTGTTTTCATGCCTCGATTTGATCTACGGTCTGACTGAAGTCTATGAGGAGGCCTACCGGTAGAAGCGCCAAGTGCTGCCTCAGACACCCCCCCACCCCCCGGCAGGCCTGCCTCTCTCCCACCGTAGATGTAGTAGCCTCACCCCCCTCCCACCCATGTAGCTCCTTATGGATCCCAGCTGGCTTATGAGTGTCGAATGTACTTTGATTACCTCCCTACATACCTTTACATATGCGAATGACGTCATTGCTGGAAACAGGAAGTTCAGTACGACACTTCCTGTAAAAGGACAACCTCAAATCCCACATGTTCACTCGAAGCCCCCAACCTCCTGTGGGCACCCCCACTGCACACCAGAATGCTTCCTGCCCCCCACTGTAGCAAGCCCTAAAGGAACTGCTCCCCCCATCTGATTATGTCCTACAACCACACCAGCATCCTCTTCAAAGGGGCCGGGGGGGGGGTCAAGTCCTGAAACCACAGGGCTCAGAAGAGAGGAGCCTGCATGTACGAGTTAGGGAGGGGGGATTTGATTCACATCTATGACTCCCCTGCCAAGGAGCGCGGGCCATGTGGGCTGTGGTCTGCCGGCCTCTGGGGAGGTTATGCGGTGGTCTCAGCTTTGTGGTGTGTTTTTAATGTGAGGAAACCCAGCTACACCGGCACCATATAACCACTGTCTCAAAACTCAAGGTCACACTCAGCAGCAGCCAAACACCAAAGTGTTCCTGACAGAGTCTGACCTCAACCAGCTCCTGTTCCTTTCAGAGTCTGACCTCAACCAGCTCCTGTTCCTTACAGAGTCTGACCTCTACCAGCTCCTGTTCCTGACAAAGTCTGACCTCAACCGGCTCCTGTTCCTGACACAGTCTGACCTCCACCAGCTCCTGTTCCTGACAGAGTCTGACCTCAACCAGCTCCTGTTCTTGACAGAATCTGACCTCCACCAGCTGCCGTTCCTTAAAGAGTCTGAGCTCCACCAGCTCCTGTTCCTTACAAAGTCTGACCTCCACCAGCTCCTGTTCCTGACAGAGTCAGACCTCAACCAGCTCCTGTTCCTTACAGAGTCTGACCTCTACCAGCTCCAGTTCCTGACAAAGTCTGACCTCAACCGGCTCCTGTTCCTGACACAGTCTGACCTCCACCAGCTCCTGTTCCTGACAGAGTCTGACCTCAACCAGCTCCTGTTCTTGACAGAATCTAACCTCCACCAGCTGCCGTTCCTTACAGAGTCTGACCTCCACCAGCTCCTTTTCCTGACAGAGTCTGACCTCAACCAGCTGCTGTTCCTTACAGAGTCTGACCTGAACCGGCTCCTGTTCCTGACAGAGTCTGAGCTCCACCAGCTCCTGTTCCTTACAAAGTCAGACCTCAACCAGCTCCTGTTCCTTACAGAGTCAGGCCTCAACCAGCTCCTGTTCCTGACAGAGCCTGACCTCCACCAGCTCCTGTTCCTGACAGAGTCTAACCTCACCCAGCTCCTGTTCCTGACAGAATCTGACCTCCACCAGCTGCTGTTCCTTACAAAGTCTGACCTCCACCAGCTCCTGTTCCTGACAGAGTCAGACCTCAACCAGCTCCTGTTCCTTACAGAGTCAGGCCTCAATCAGCTCCTGTTCCTGACAGAGTCTGACCTCCACCAGCTGCTGTTCCTTACAAAGTCTGACCTCCACCAGCTCCTGTTCCTGACAGAGTCAGACCTCAACCAGCTCCTGTTCCTTACAGAGTCTGACCTCTACCGGCTCCTTTTCCCATTAGAGGCAGGTTTCCTCTCCACTCTGGGTGGCACGCATCTTCATCTGGCAAACACCAAGCAAGCTCTGCTGTTTCCTCAGCAAACTTGAAGCACAGAACAAATTAGCAGGGGCCACAGCTGGAAGGTTTCCTGATACCACTCTGCTGCTGATGCAAAAATAACCGCAGCTCTGTGCTGAATGCACCTGTCATGCCCAGAAGGAAAGCAGGGAGATGGCACTGTGCTTTATACTGTCTAATAATAAAAATAACATTAAGAGCAGGTAATCAAGGCTAGCGACTGCCTGCTAAACTACACTCCACAGGATATGGGCGGGGGGAAGCATTTCTCATTTTAACACTTAAGCCGGATTTTAATGAACTACGTGACTTTATTCTATGTGAAATGCCGCAGGTCACATGACAAGCCTATCACCCCTTTGCAGAAGCAGCCTAATAGGAACTAATCTGTCCTTCAAAGCACAGGGCTTCAGGATCCACTGCACCAGAAATCCAGAGAGAAGACCCTTAAAGAAGAACACCATCCGACACACCAGGAAAAGCGTCACACTAAAGGCGCCCCCCAGCTGTAGCCTCACCCCACCCTCTCCATCCCTACATTTTATACCCTGCAGTTTTTACCCTGCCTTTCATGAATCCATTCAGCTGTGAATCACTGCAGGAGCCAGAGACACACTGTACATACTGTGTACACTCTAAAATGTAACCCTGTAGTTTACACCCTACGTTTTACACCCTGCGGTTTACACCCTACAGACGGCCTAGTATACGTGTAGCGAGGACACGGAGAGGGAGTGAAGCAGCACTCTCAGTCTCACACACAGACAAACTGTCCCTCTGACATCACACTATATAATCTATGTTAACAGACCCCAACACAATGGATAATAAGACAATGTATGTGATAATGAACACCAGCAAACATTTCCCCTGTCATTTATTGGAAGTAAAAATAATAATAATAATAATCATAATTATTATTATTATTATTATTACTGTTAAACCTCAGGTAAACTGTGCTCTGCTCTTGTTTAAAGATCAGGACTGTTCATGTCTGTCACACAGCAATACCAACCAATTATTATCGTTTTATTTTTACATTAAATATGAGGAGTCATCATAATTTATGATTTGAATCTGCCGTGATTAATATTAGGTAATTTCACAGTAAAAACACGTCACTGCGATTACTGTACAAAAGCGATGTGTAAACTGAGTGAGACATGCAAATCGTTATAATTTATTAGACACAGACATTATTAGCATGAGACTGAATGATGATGCTGACGTTCGGTGACCTCATTCAACTGAGCACTGTATGGAGGTGTGTCCTATATTAATCATCATCATCACACCGCCCCCACATACAGCCCTCTCACTCCCTCTCACAGATCATACTCTATGGGTCCTGTGGGCACAGTTTCCCCCGAAAAGCCCAGCCGGCTGGCAGGGGCCATCCCTGGTACAGCTCCAGCTTCGACCCTTCTTGGTCCCCTTACTGGGAAATCCCAGAACCAGGAATCCTTATCATTTCTGAGGGGAACACTGTCAATAAAACCTTAAAATGTCACGTCACACTTTATTCATTTAACAGGCATTTATATAAAGCGACGAGTCTCAGGCAGCCAGTCTCGGACATCACACATGGCCCCTGGCTGAGGCCCAATCACACCCCCTCCCCAGAGTCAGCTGACCAGGTTCCAGCCCCGCCCACTTCCTGTTCCTGCTGTGGTAGGAGAGGCTCCTCTTAACAAGACTCTGTTGCCCCCTCCCCCCCCATAAAGTTTCATCTCTTGCTGCTTATCTTGAACGAGTCATGCCTGTGTATTTTAGCTGTCCTATAACCTTTGGTAAATAAAGATAAGATTTTATTTACTATTGATCCTGGGGGGGGGGGGAGATGCAGCTTTAACTGTACTGCTGGCTTTAATTAAAAAACTGTAAAACACTGGTTCTGTTCCTTGACTTTTACACCTAATAATAATACTCCCACCTCTGCTATGAGAAATACTGATACGGATACAACCCCCCCCGCCCCATATCCCCTTCAGGTGTGCAGGCAGATAACTAGGACACGTGCCTAATTGTCACTTCATTATTAATTGAGAAAGCTATTTACATTTAACCCTCGACCTCAGAGTCATTACCTTGATTTATCAGAGTTTTTGTGTGTCATATTTCATGGTGTCATAGTGTGTGTCTCTCCTCAGATTAACCGGAAATTGCAGGAATTACAGGAATTCTGTACAGTTTCGATGACATTTATCATATATGTTTTAAGATGGTATAACTACAGAGCCTTTACTAGTTAATAAGTCTATCAAATGAGGAAGAGTGTGGTAGCCAGTATACAGACTCCCCTTCATCCTTTTCACAGATTAATGTTTATGGGACTTTTTAATTTTTTTTTAAATTACCAGAATGTTTAAATGCCAGTCAAAAGCTTAAGATTCACGCAAAAACAAAAATAGCATCAAAACCCGGAAGAGGCAGAAGTGGACAGAAAGGCATCGCTTACTTAAAATTTCATATAACACAAAGTCCACTCCCGTTATCTCTCAACTGACATCAAACATGTTCTCCCTTTTAACGTTTTTCCACCAATGAAATTATACCAAATTATACCCAATTATACCATCTTAAAACACATATTAACAATCTTATTGTGTCTGTACAGAATTTGATGCTAATGACTGACTATCCACTGTTAGTGATCATTTAATTCCATATCATTTACTGAAGTGATCCTAAGATGACATTTTACAAGGGTGGCGTCAGGTCATACCTCCAGGGCTGGGGTTCGAAACTCGCCTCTGCTCTTGGGGGGGCATTACAATCAGTCAGACATGTGTCTATAAATTGCCTGTAGTGAATTATGTTGTGTGTGCACTGCGATGGACTGGCAGGCATCCAGTGTGTGTCAACCCCCCTTAACCCTGAGCAGGGCAAACGTACGGCAGCTGAATGGAGATTATGAGAATCACATCAGATTCACATCCATAACATCCAGAGCCGGAATACACCCCAGTGACGTTGCAGTGCTCTATCAGCGATAAACAGACAATTCACCTTTTAGGTTTTCTCCCCAGACAGCTAGTTTTAGAGAAACAGGTAAAAATACAGCGTGCCTTCTTGCTTAAATGTTTCCATCGATAAAAAAGCATATCTGCATAAGCAGTTTCTGGAAATATCTGTGCGCGAACCCCTTCACTGCCGTGGTGTGATATTTTTAACCGCAGCTGAAAAGCTGTGAGTGCTGTGATCTGCGAGGGATCGCGTCACGCCCCCCACCTCTCCGGGCCCCTGTGAGGACAGGTAGGCGCATGCAGGGCCTGTGTCACGCTAAGCTCCTCACGCACGCTCCTGCACACTGCTCTCACTGCGGCGTCTTTCCTGCGCCCGCTTACAGGGGCTCTGCGGGTAGCGGCCGGGCCGGCTGCAGAGAGAGACACTCGGGCCCCTTCATCCTGAGGAAGGACGAGGAGGAGGTGAAGGGCGTTTAAGCAGGACATGCACTCAGGCTAAGGGGGCTCCCATACCGGCTCTCTTTGTCGCACACTTGGATTCCAGTGCCCAAATCGCCACGGAGCTGCTGGGCAGTGCTGACACTGCAGAAACACACCATAATTCCCCCCCCCCCACTCTTGCTTCTCTGTCCCCCTTCCCCCTGCATCTCACATTCTTTTCACATTAATTTAACAGACACTTACATTTTTTTGAGAAAGCGTCATTAGCCAGGTCAGTCCCTGGAGCTAGTGGGGTTAAGGGTCTTGCTCCTGGACCCAGTGGTGACATCATTCTGCCAGCCCCGGGACTCAAACCAGCAACCTTCCGATCATAGGCATGATGTCCTAACCCACTGAGGTACATAGCAACAGACGCCTCGGTCAGCACCCTGGGTGTCAGGGACACAGCAGAGCACATGGACAGAGCTGCAGGGTTATGGATGACTCCGGAATGGTGTTGGGTTTGTGCACTACAGTATGTCACCGCTGGCTTTAACGCCACACTTCCCCACCATTATGTAAATGTTCCTCCTTTATCTGACCCTGTCAGGTGTGTCCTATTGGGGGGGAGTAGCAGACCTTGAGAAAAAATAGGAAAGTCTGAGTCATAAGAAAAAGGAGCGGCCAGGCCTGACAAGGGGGGTCTGACCCCACCCCCCATGGTGGCTGAGGGAGGCCCCTCCCAAATTCCCGATTGTCACACCATGCTTATTACAGGGAGACGTCATTAAGAGCAGTGAGAAGCGCCAATCACCATAGGAAGGAAGAGGCAGCAGGACACGCTGGCATCCATCCCACCACAATCCCACAATGCCCTGCACTCTCCAGGGTACAGAACAGTCAGCAAAACGGAGCGGGCCTCTCAGTTTGCGAGAGCGGCGTCCGGACCGTAATGTCAGCTGAATCTGGAGTTTCTGAGCCAGGAAAGAGCGCAAACACAGAAGGACGGGCAAACAAATAATATAACGGCGCGAGATGGACGAGAATCGGCGACGGTGACGCACCAGGGGCTTCGCTGTGTCTGCGGGAGAGCTCGGAATTAATGAAAGGCCACAAAAAAAACGACAGCACACCGAAAATTCAGCACTTTCCCGGCAGTGAAGTTATTTATCAAGGTAATAAGCAGTGTGAGGCAGTGGGTCCAGTGCGGAGCAGAGCTACACGCAGCCTGCATGGGGCGCCACCTCTCTTCCCCAGATGCTGCGGCGTTTATTCACACCCTGCTGACTGCAGCGACACTGGGGAGGGATCAAACCAGCTGCTTTTAACAAGCTCTCCTGTTGGTTATTCATACCAGTTTGCCTGTTTTAATTTTACTTTACATTTAGTAACACACATATTTTGAGAAAGCAGGATCAGCCAGTCCCTGGAAGAACAAGGGTTAAGGCCCTTGCTCCAGGGGCCAACGATGAATTCACTCGGCTGAGTCTGGGATTTGAACCGGCAACCTTCCGATCACAGGGACAGCATCCTAACCCAATGACCCGCACACACACGGATTCCCATGTGCTGAATCAGTGCACAGCAAAGCGTGTGACACTGCTCGTACTGTGCGATACTTAAGTACGTTGCTTAAACATGACAATAATTTCTGCACTTAATGTGTCACCGTTCCGTATCAAGGCAACTGTCCTATTAGCACAGAAGCGGTTCTGCACAGACAGGGGTCCACCTCATCACAGGCCAAACACATCGCGCCCTGTCCTCTGGAAAACACCCTGTGATTCACAGGCCGTTAGCCAGGGCTAAATTTAGCCAGGACCGGGTTAGCAGGGAGACCCCGCGCTAACAGCTAACTGTTTGTGAGCGAGTACATTAAGGTCGTTTGCAAGCAGTCAGCAAAAGCCATTTAATTACCCAGTGTTGAGGGTTTGAAAAGGCATAAAATGAATCCCGGGGGATATCACATTGGTAACATATATGCCCACGTTGTAAACACGCGCCAAAAAGCTGGCGAATACCTCCACGCTCGTCCTGTGATTATGCTGCAGTCACCGCGAGCTGGATCGGTGTGTGTCTTTGAAGCCAAGCCTCTGCAGAGCATTCTGGGTAGTTAGCGTTTTTAGCGGGTAAAGCAGTCTACAGTGGGATTGGCACGTCGTCGTTCATTACCACGAGGGCTTCGCAGCCCTTCCGGAAGCTACAGGAAATATCAGCTCAGTCTGGAAACGAAAGCGGTGTCAGTTGGACGGCGAGATCCTGCAAAGGTGACCCTGTTATTTAAACTAAACCTGTGCCTGCTGGACAGTGTAGAGGTGACCTGTATTCATTCCTTGGATGGATGTATACAGAGTCAGTTGATTTTTACCCAGAATCCCTTACTCGTTGTTTACAGAATAAGGTGATTTTTACCCAGAATCCCTTACTGGCTGTTCACAGAATAAGGTGATTTTTACCCAGAACCCCTTACTAGCTGTTTACCGAATATATACCAAAATCAAAATCACACTCTCCCTGAGAACTGAATTCAAATCAAACTTCTTATCTCCCATGAAGGAGCAGAGGTGCTCCTGTGATATGGACCTCGACCACACACCCCCCACTCCTCTGGGATGATGCCATTCCCGTCATCGTCAGGACGAGTGGATAACACGGCCCTCCTTTCATTCTACACCCAGTGCCCACAGATCTATAAGTCTGAGGGAATTCGCAGGATCCTCTCGGGAATTTTGATGGTGGAAAAGCTTGCACTGGGAGCTACTGTGAGGGAGATCACCAGCCCACGCTTGCCAGTCCCCCAGCATGCCTCCCCCACGCATCGCCTCTCCTCTGCAGCTTCTCTCCGCTGCACGTGGTCAGCGAGTTCACACCAGGCTCTCTCTCTCGGACATGTGAGCTACACTCTCGAGAATGTCTTAAAAAAATTAAGTGTTTTTAAAGAAGGCAGGGGTGGCATTGAAAGACTGGGGGTCTTCTCCAGCATATGGACAAGGCCTCCCCCTATGTATTTCTAAACAAGCATCTTAACTGCCCCCAGCTAAATGAAACACCCCCGGTGTGTGTTCAATGTCAATCTGCGCAGCTCCCCTTGGATATAAATCATGCAGGCCTCCCCCTCCTCTCCTGGGCCTCTGCTCATGCAGCGAGTCGAACCCTAACGCAGGTCAAGGGTCCATGGCAACAACTCGCTTGCAGGATCAAAAGGCAGTTAGAAAACCTTCAAATGGAGGAAGGGAAAGTGAGTGAGAGAGAGAGAGAGAGAGAGAGAGAGAGAGAGAGCGTGGCCTTGCCCTCTCACCACCACACGGTCACGCCTGGGCCTCTGCAGTGGCTATGCAGAGCGAGTGTCACATGCAGAGGCGCATCTGCACCAGCTGTGAGAAACAGTGCACACTGTAGAGGGAAACACCCCCCACCACTGGCTAACCCAGCAAATCCTGTGGCGTGTGTGTGTGTGTCCGTGTGTATGTGTGTATCTGTGTGTATGTGTGTCTCTCTGTGTCCGTGTGTCTCTGTGTGTATGTGTGTGTCCGTGTGTGTGTGTGTCCGTGTGTATGTGTGTCTCTGTGTCTCCATGTGTGTGTGTGTGTCCGTGTGTCTCTGTGTGTGTGTGTGTGTTTCTATGCGTCCGTGTGTGTGTGTGTGTGCGTGTGTGTACATTTCTGTATGTGTGTTTTAAACCTGAAACACTGCATCTCGACACACCTGAAAAGCGAGAAACGGAGCGTTTAGCACTAAATGCAGCTTCTATCTACATCACATATTTGTGTCTCTCGATGGGGCCCAAACACAGGGGTCTGCCTCCTCCCCAACACCGCCCTGGTGTCGGAAGGTGGACGTCCCGACACCGCAGAGGCGCATTGTGTTTCCCCTGGCGGCGCGGGCAGGCTGCTATTCTCGCTCCTCATTGACCAGGGACCCCAGACTCCAGAAAGCCTTCGATCCCAAAGGGAAAGAAAGGTCTTATTTCCGGTATCCCAGCCCCTCCGCCCCGATCTGATAGCCCGGTCCTGATCCGATAGCCCACTCTGCACCCCTGCGCACCTTGTCCCAGCCTGTCAGTCACATCCAGCTGGCAGATTGGGTGTCCGTCCCCATAGAAAGAGAAGTCACGATACTGAAAGCTGACCCAAACGCGCCGCGCTCAAGGACAGCCAGGTGCCGCGGGCCGTCTCACGCTTTCCTCGGTACCTCTCTAGCGACGTGCCTCGACTGTTTGATGCCACTGTGAGCTGCCGTCGGAAGACGGGACCCGCATAAAATCACCGTGCCGACCAAATACCAACATCAAAGATGCAACGGTTCAGCACAGAGATTCCCTGAAATGGAAATGCTGGGAAGAGCAGAAAAATGAGCTTCCTGTTCATTCCCACACGTCGTACGACACACCAGCTCCTTCCCTTACTGAAGCGTTCAGATTCAGGAACCCACTCAATGGTAAACCTGTCATTTTGTCAGTTTATCCTCCGCACTCATTATAAATCATTAATTTCCTTTTTATTAAAGGGCGAGATAGTGCACGATGAAACAACGAACATCTCCTGCTTTGAATAAATAATAAAAACAACGAATAAAGGCAGCGTTGCCCTAAAAAGGCCTAAAATTAGGCACAGAGTTATTTCCATCCTGCATAATTGCTGATGTGGAGCAGCTGCGGAACTCACAACTGGAACGGGGCAGCGGCAAGGGACGGGCCAGCGCCTGAGAGAGGCGTCACAGCGCCGCCCTGCTGGTGGATCCGCGCACACATGGCCAGACCACGCCCATCGCCGCTACATCAGGCAGCTGCAAAGTCATACACCTGTCAGCTGGAGAGCTTCCATCACATGGTGCTGCGTGAGGGACCGGCCATCCCGGAGGGGCCAGCGGGAAAAGGGGGGGAAAAAAGTACGGGCATCGAGGAAGAAAACCGAGGAGAATTCCCAAAATTAGCACAGTGAGGGACAGCGCGGAAATGCTGGCGGGGGGTGGGCTGTCCGCCCTATATTTAGCAGCACGTCTCTTAGCGCCCCTAAACAGAGGAGCTACCGCACCCAGATACCCGGCAGGGGAGGAGAGCGGAGGGCCAGCTGGCTGGGTACTGGCAAGGAGCAGGCCGCTGCGGTGCTTATGGAGCGAAAGCGGGGCCCGCAGGGACGGAGTGGGGACCCGCATCTCTGCTTACTCGCGCAGCTTCTCATAGCGGCAGCAATAGGTTATGGTGAGGAAGCAAAGCTGTAGAGGTGGCTCTGGCACTGTCAGCCCCTGTAAGAGGTCACATGGGATCCCGACGGGCTCGCTGTTCCAAAGCCAGCAAAAAGAAATGGCAGCAAAATGCTCTCCGTAGTATTACTATGTAATTTACCCAAAGTATCTCTGCTGCAGGGCTCCGGCATTTCAGTGAAAAGGCACAACACTTACAGTGAATAAGAGACACAGACAAACATTTCAGTTCAAGGCAGACACTCGGCCACAAACTGAAGCCTATCTGCCCTAACACAGTGTCACACAGCAATACAATAATTCATTTACGTTAATACCAAGCAGGTACACTTAGTCTAGCGGGTGAGTATAATATGTCGGTGTGTAAAATTTTGTTTTTTGCATATTGTTTCTTTTTTATTTTATTTTAAAATACCCAGGATGTATTATTATTCTTAATAATAATAATAATAATACATCCTGCATAAACTATGTTCCACAAAAACTGGACGTTGTGTGTTTGCTCTAATCACTTTTAACAGGAAAAAATTTGAACAAGTGCACTAATAGAAAAGCCATTGATCCAGCGTGTGTTTTTACAGGAGACCGTTGGGGTTTTACCTGAGGGTCCAGGCCAAGGGCACTGGCTGTTATTCTCTGTCACAGATGCAGAAACTTTCTTGAGGACCTGACGTGGTGGACGATAAGAGGCAGAGTGAAACTTACAGAGAGGAAGAGGCAGAGAGACAGAGACACACCGCTACCTCTGTAATCCATGCCAACGTGAGCTCGATGACAACGGCCAACGCTAACAGGCTAGCTTGCAATAGTCAAGATCCCATGAGGATACAAAATAAAGTGGATGACACTGAGTATGGGCACATGCATGGACATTGATCACATGACACAATCTCAAACACTGACGACACATAACATTTGTGTTTCTTTAAAATCACAGTCATAAATTATGTATACCCAGGCCAGTTTGCGGAACAAAAATGCTATGTTAGTCAAACATTTTCTGCATAATAAACGAAAAGTCCAGAAGCTCTTTTTACATGAATTCTGTATATATAAACATATATGTTATACTATAAATACTCTGTGAAGGACTGGCACCCCATCCAGCCGTGAAGCCCAGCATTACACTTCATGTTGTATGGGATAGGCTCCGCCCCCTCCATGACCCTGAGCAGGTAGGCAGTTAGATTTGACATGTTAACATGCTTATTTAAGGGTCAGAGCAAAGTGTAGCAATGCAGGCTTTGGGGTGTGCAGGAGATACTGGAGCTGCGGGGGAATGCTGAAGCTGGAGATGCTGAAGCTGGAGATGCTGAAGCTGGAAATGCTGAAGCTGGAGATGCTGAAGCTGGAAATGCTGAAGCTGGAGATGCTGAAGCTGGAGATGCTGAAGCTCACGCCAGCAGATTTTATTTAATCTCGTTCACTCGGGCTGTTTAGTGAAATCTTTCTTTAATTTATCTCTCCTCAGAAGTCAACGAGGTGTAAGAGGTACTCTTGCTCTAGAAGGTTCTGCCGTGTGAGGTTCAGCCGGCGTGAGCTGCAGTTTCCGTCACGTAGCGTCCCACACGGTGCCAACTGCACCCCAAGCTCCAGGTCACACTGGTCAGCAGCAGAAATTCACAGATTATTACGTCCAGCCTCAGT
>JAOYFF010000020.1:7142956-7165369 GCA_025773925.1 Cryptomyrus ogoouensis | reverse complement strand
GGTGCCAACTGCACCCCAAGCTCCAGGTCACACTGGTCAGCAGCAGAAATTCACAGATTATTACGTCCAGCCTCAGTCACACACTATTATTATTACTAATAATAATCATAATAATTATAAATACAGAAACTGAAGCGAGCACATCTACAGGAATCCTTGATGGTGACCCAGAGTGTGTCAGCGGAACAGTGCATATTAAGTGTGCAGCTATACATTTTACTGCAGTAAAAGTTCTTACTATGGTACGTTCTCATGCTGCAAGAAGCCACGGCTCTCTGCGTTTGCGCCTCTTCCTCTTCCACGGTGTAAGTTAGCTGTCTGGCTGTCAGTACATCCTCACAACCTAACGGGCCCAAATGCAGCCGGCTGCTCCACTACAAACCTCCATCTGCCTTTACACACTCATTTTAATATAGAATTCAGGAGGTGAGTTTTCATTTCCATTTTTAAAATGTGACTAAAAAGAGAAAAAAAAACACTGGCCTGTTATTTAAGTATATTTCAACATTTTAATATACTTGCCTATGGACCATAGAGTCACTCAGACATTACGGTTTTTGCAATAAATGTAATCCTCCAGGTAAGTGTGTGAAATTCATATTATTATTGTTGTTGTTCTTGTTATTATCATCCATCCATTTTTCATATCCCAATTCTCCAGTACAGGGTTGTGGGGATCCAGAGCCTATCCAGCAAACTACAGGTGCGAGGCAGGGAATAACCCAGGATGGGGCGCCAACCCATCGCAGGACACACTCACACAGCATTCACACACCTATGGGCGACGTGGCAACTCCAATTAGCCTCAGCACATTTTTGGACTGTGGGGGTAAACCGGAGTACCCAGGGGAAAAGGCCATGATGACACGGGGAGATCTTTGTCTTTCCCCGTATAAGCAGTTGACGAAAGCTGTCTTCCTGTTCCATGACTCTATCGGGTCCTTTCAGCCATCGTCCGGCAGGACCCCGTCAGTTTTGCTGCTGAAGTGACTCCCCCAGGTAAAGGGGGAGCGCAGTGTGGCGTCTCGGGCAAATGGAAGATCCTGCGGGTCACCTTGTCCGGCCGAGGAGGAGGAAGAGGAGGAGGAAAAGAAGGGAGGAGCAGGTGCTGAGGTTGGAGGAGGATAAATCACCAGGTGGCTTTAAGGTACAGATGTAGCAGAGCGGGGGGCTCAGCCCAGACCACCACACCGCCATTCGGCAACCGTATCATCTCCACAGAAACACAGGAAGCAGCTTAAAACTACAAGCGAGAGTGATAAATCACACTGTTCATATACAGTATACGGTAAATGTAGAGTAAGTATATACTGTACATAGCATATAGTACAGTGTGTAGTACAGTGTGTAGTACAGTACTAAGGTCATCTTGTACGATGCGAAGGCAAGGCTCTGAATTTGTAAAGTATTATCTGTTAGCCTCTCTGGAATATCAAACACGGTGCTGCACTGTATTTTACATAATGCTTTGGCACATTCTGATATCGGATTCTTAAGGCTTCCTAAAGTATTAGAAACAGGAGGTATATTAAGACTGATGTCCACCCTAACAAGGTCCTGCTGTCTTGTGACACTTTCTATCACTCGCTCAGGTCTTTATATCCCAGTCCATCAAATAGTGTCTGATTCTGTTCTTCTATTTTTTATTTTCAAATTTTTAATATACAATATGCATTTAGCACACAATGTGGATTTCTTAAAACTGAGGAGGCAGAATCTGTACTTTTTGTACCACATAAAACTGTGCTGTGATCAGCATTCTGCTCCGTTGTTCCGCTAGCGAATGCCGACAGTGGACGGACCGATACTCACAGACTTTACAGACAGTATAAATCTTATTTTTTCCCATTCTCACAATTTCGAGCAATAGTAAGATACAAATCAATGATTTACATTCATTCGAATGCGTTCAGCTTCTGAAGGAAAACATATGTCAACTTTGTCCTGTACTGCTGACACCAAAATTCAAGGCCATTACTGTGACAGAGGACTGGCTGCACTCACGGCAATTATGACTTTAATTACATTAATTACATATACTTAGAACTGTAATTAATGAACCAACACAATTGAGAAGAGGAAAAACTCACAACAGTGACAAGTTATCAGCAGGAAGTGATACGTTCACATATGTTCATCTGAAAGTGTCTGAATGACTGGAGCGTAGTTGGTACCTTTAGACCCTTATTTGATAACATCGTAGTATGAATCATTCAGAGCAGCATCTCCTGACTGACTAATAATGAAATTCTGTCAATGTGGAGAGAGAAAATGAAAGAGGAGGGATATCCACTCCTGGTCATCCAGGACATTTGGTGTAAATCTTAGAGACGCTCCGTAGCGTGTTTGGGTCGGGGGCTATTAATGGTCACTTTCTGAAGAGCCAGCAGTTTACCCTAATGGGGTTTATTTAAGCTGACAGGGGCTTCCCCAATTCCCGCTTATTTTCAGCTCCTTAAGCATTGCTTGAACTCATTTGGAGGCGTTTAGCGCAGGCCGGAGTGTGACTTCACTCGTGCTAAGAGACGGGCGACAGCGGGAAACAGCAAGCCCAGCGACTGTCTGACTGCCGCAGGACGGACGCCGCTCCGGGGCAGAGGCGAGGCGAGGCGAGGCAGGGGAGACGCATCCTCACACTGTCCAGATAGCGGTTTATTGCTGGCCAACTGAGGCCAATAGCGAAAAAAGTATTTGTAAGATTTTCTATGATACTAAAGGATTCCTCAGCTCACACATTTTAGTTATACTGCTGGACAGTAAAAATCGATATAAATACACCATACGAGGCCAAACACAGGCCTTAAGGACGTGCGACAATCAGTGTGTCTGTTGTCATTCGGAACATCTGAAGGAATCCAACTTTAATCGTTACGTTACAGGGCCCTCTCCTTACCGCGGCCTCATGATTACTGCTGTCCAAATAAACGAGACCGTTAGTATGTTTCTATGGGAGTACTGGTTTGTGTCTGGAAATTAAGTTATTGTCAGACTCTCACAACACCTATTGAAGCTGAATCCAAAGGAATTTATAGTGACTGGGTCGCTTCAGTAAAAATACCTCATTCCCTGGCTCTGAACAGAAGTTCATTAGTTCATTATTAGTAAGTTAATTTCAGTAATTGTACTATGACTCGGCTCAGTCAGACGTTTCTAAGGGATAAACATGTCCAACATGGTGGGGGTTAAAATAATGTACATGCTAAAAGGAAAGGCATCTCTGTATTGAGATTCGCTCATGTCATCAAAAAAAAAAACATTTCTGCGAATTATCTGAAATTTGGCATCATTATTTTGGCGATTTATATAACAATATCTGTCAATACATACGAAGGAGAGCAAGTATGAATGTATACACACTAAGGCAATGTTAATACGTTGTGCATTTGAAAACAGGTTAAAATATAAATAGCGAACAAATACACTGAATAGTTACTTTTAAAAATAAATCAGCGATGACATTGGGTTGAACCATTCGCTTCTTTTACGTACGTTTGCAATTCTCATCTACTCCCACCGGCACTTAAATCCATTTTTGCGGGGATTCCGCCGGAAAAAAAAAAGTAGTAAACTTAATTTTAGGTTCAGATTAATTCGGCCCCTATTTATACGTTTATTTGTAAGTTTACATGATGATAAGTAAGTAAACAGCAACTTAATCACAGCAGTTTTCCAGCCTTATTAAGACCGCGACGACTTGTACAGCATGAGTTTATTTTGGGGGAAAAAAAACAGTAATCAAGACCAGCATGGAATTCATATGAATGATAACCGGTACGGACTAAACCATAGACAGTTCAGTACTACAATATTAGAAATCACACGTTTAAACGTATTTACGTCGTTAATTTCAAATTGAGGTTGCGAGGAATAAACTCCTACTGCTTTGCAGTCACGCTTTTCGTTTTGAGTCAAGTTTTAGTCGTCGCAGTTACTTTTAAGTGATATTTTCTGCCGTCCTGCTCTATCTTTCAGTAGATTCGATAACAGAGATGCCGATCTGTGCAGCCAAAGCCGTTTACAAACAACGGAGCTCATCTCAGCATCCCTAATTTTACAGTGTATATTATAACAATGCTTAAATGGCCGTACTTATATCTATAACTTTTTTTATAAAAATATACGGATATGTTAGGGTACTTCTGCAAAAAATATAAACGTCCAGAGCAGGTTTCTGTAAATTCGGGACAATTTTAATGTAACAGTATTGCGGAGCGCTCCGCATTTCCCGCAAGGTACAAAACCGGTGTCTAACATAGCCTAATATAGGCCTACACATATTAATACAAGGCGGATATTTTCTGCAACATAAACTCTATATTGGCTAATTTACTTTTCAGTTATTTCCAATTAGTTTAAAAAGGAAATACTTCCATTTAAAGCAAAGATTTATTTACAGCTGTAACTAAAAGGAAAATGCATTACAGAATTGCAGGAACGTAAGATGCCATTACTTGATTATCCTTGCTGATAGCATTGTTAATCTGTCAGCTGCATGCACTTAAGCACGATCCCTACACCTTCTCTTAAAATAAGAACATAAACAATAAATGAAACTGACGACTAGATAAAGCCCAATTTTCAACGCATCATTTATTGCATATGGTTTAATTGTATGAAATGGGAGAACTCACATATGAACATTACATACGGTTAGTAAGTAAAATATTTTTGCACAGCAAATAGATATAAAAAGAACGTTAACAATTTTCTTTAATTTTATTTTATTGATAAATGATATTTTCCCAAGCAGAGTATCAATCCCTGCATTTTATAAATGTCCAGACATTAGTTCCTATATTAACATAATTGCGTTACCGCCTCGCATCCCGCCACCCAAACAGTCCTGAAATCACATAACAAAAAAAAGCAAACTTTTCCAGCAATTACATGCATATTCCATGTCAAAGAATTTCTGTAGATTAATGTTTTAAGACGTTTACATTCTGTAATATATGACTGCAGAGTGCTCTAGTGCATTTTAGTCCGATTATTAACATTATTAAACTAACTCTGGGTGTCACCGTTGGCTTAAAAAGAAACCGGTTCCTTCCGTACACTTTGGTTTAAATTAAGTCAATGGTTTAGCAAGATGTACAACGGCAAACTTGATTTGTTATGTTTTGTACTGCATGGGCAAGCTACAAAATAGTTTGGGGTATTTACAAGAAATTGTGTAAGAAAATAATGGTCACCTTCCTTCATAAGCAATTAATTGAAACAACAACAAAAAAAAATAAATTATAATAATAATTAAAAACAAACAATAAAGAAAGAAACAAATTAGTGCACATGCGCCTAATTTTCCAAACACTTTCATTTGAATATCCACCTGTAGCACAATAATGACCGTTTAGGTATATAGATGGAATATCTGTATAATTATAATTATATAACTCCGTTCAGCTGACAGGAATATGGTTTTGTTAAATAAAGAAACCACGGAAACAGTTTACATCCCAGAGTAGGAGTGGCGCGTTTTAGAAACGTTTCAGGTCTATTCCTCTCCTGCATATCCGGAACCAGAATGGCATCTTTAAACGAGATTCATCGGGGAATCACTGTGCATTACGGGGGTCCAACATTGCAAAAATCGTTATCAGGCAAATAATGATGCCACGATAGGGTGCGTTGTCACGGCTGGTGATAAAGAATCCCACAAAGTGATCAGGCAATAAAATAAAGTTTTGGAAGCCATGCCAGTTATCAGATGAAATTCACATTCAAGCACAAAAAAGAAAATAAAAAGCCTGCATGTCCAGCATGCAGGACCATACAATGAGATTTAGAATCTGAAAACGGTACTACATGTCATTATGACGCTACTGCCGTTTACCTGACAAGCACAAAACGTCAGTAATGCGTGGGATGAGCATGGGGTGAAATGTTAGGCTCAGAACAATCCGTAGAAATTAAAATAAAGTAGTAATAATAATAAAATCAGAGCATTTACTACTTTAGGTAGTTTCGGCAGCCGTCACTTTACATCGCTATTGATATTTAGGCGAACCAGATCACTAAAATAAAAAGTTTTGATTAGACGCACGCACACAAAACACGCGCGCGTCACTATGTATACGTTCACTATATATAGTCAAAGTATTAAAATTAAGTATTTAAAATGAAGTATGGCCTATTTACATTTTCGAAAGCTAAACCAACTTTTAAAATACAAAAATAATTAAAAAACAAAACAAAAATCTGATATGCCTTCATGAACTGCGTATAATACTGAGTACTTAGTGACTAAATACAATAAATATAATACAGCGACTAAGACTAGCACTTACAGTGGAAGTTGGATTACAAAATTCATGGCAGGTTTCAACGAGCAATCTCCAAAATGAAGAACACTGTTTTCGATGACAAATTGGATCTTTCTATTGCAAGCCACCAAAATGTGATATAGCCTATAAGTTGAGTAAACCCTGATTCTCATAGTGAAATAATTATATTAATAATAGAAAAAGAAAGGCTGAAAAAAAAACAATAACGTAGAACTGGTTTCTTAGTCTATCGAGCCCCAAACAAAAGTTATTCGCGTGGACAACTTTTAGTAAAGGAGCTGTCGCGTTTGATTTGTTTCTGCTTAAGCTGAGACTCACATGAAAAACTCTGGAGACGAAGGGTTGTTGTCACTGCTGGAGCCGTTTTCTCTGAAGCCATTGCTGACAAGCTTCTCGTACTTTTCCTTGTACGCATCCCTCTCCCGGACCAGCCTGGAGATCTCTTGTTTGAGGTGGTCTACTTGCTGAATTAGCTGGGTCTTCTCGCTTTCCAGGACGTGCCTCTGCTGAACCCTCTTGAAGCGGCATGACTGGGCATAGCCTCGGTTTTTCAGGGTCCTCCTTTTCTGCTTAAGCCTGATCACTTCTTCTTTGCTGACCCCGCGTAGCTGCCGATTGAGCTCCCGCACCGACATGGTCACCAGCTGCTCGTCCGAGAACCGGTCGTCCAGATGCATGTGCTGGTGGTTTCCCCCTGAGCTGCCGTTAGATTGAACCCCGGACGCCTGGTGATGACCCCCGGCGTGGTGGTGGTGGTGGTGATGATGAGGAGCTCCGTTCTGGGCTGCAGCAGCCGCAATGACAGCAGACACCACTGCGGCGGCAGAGCCCATCTCTTCTCCGGCCATGGTGCCTCCTGCTCCGGCTGCACCGGCAAACTGCTGCCCTCTAGCATATCCATCGAAGGTCTGAAGCTGGTGAGTGCTGCTGATCAGCGCCTCCACGGCGTCTTCGGGGCTGAAGCCCAAAGCCTCGGGATTCAACTGCTGCTGGTAACCGGTCATCCAGTAGAAATCCTCCAAGTGTGCCTTCTGCTCGCTCCCGGAGCCCGGACTGGGCGCCGAGAAGCTCGGAGAAGGAGGTACCGAACTGCAAGGCGTGCTCATCGGGGTGGAAGACAGGGATCCCCCGGCGATCGGGCGGCTGCACTGGCTGATGCTGCGATCGGGCTCCAGCGGCTCCTTCTTCACTTCAAACTTCATCAGATCGAAGTCATTAACATATTGCATGGCCAGGGGACTGGTGGGCAGGTCGGGGCTGCTCATCGCCAGCTCTGATGCCATCCTCTTGCTGCTGACAGTCCTCCAAAGGGGCTGAAGAGCAGCTGTCAGACTGTTCTGGTTGCAAAGAGTGTGAGCCAGTTTGAATCGCTGTTTATTTTAAAAATGGGCTTTTTCTTTCTGTTTGAAATGCGCAGTTAGTGTGAAGGATCAGCAGTCCTTCGCGGAGGCGCTCCCTGCCTCTCTGCGCCCGACAATATCACAGCTTTCACACAGTTAACGGCATTTCACAGCATCGTGTGCGTAACTTCACTGTGCAACCAGATTAAAAAGGAAAAAAACTCAAAACCAAAAGAAAGGTAGTCGTGCAGGGAAGACGCCGCGTGCTGTTGATATTTAAGGGACGGGCAGCGGATGAGTTTAAAAGCATTGCTGAGTTTTATAGGCGCCCTGACGTCAGGCTTTAAATGGGAAAATGACTCGGACTCGTAGCCAATGGGCTCCGCTCGCTCAGAAAGCCTATTAACATAAGAGTGCCGAAACAAAAAGTTTGATCAAACACGAGGACTGTCACCTGCCTGTCACTGCAAAGGAGTGCATTTTACAGTGACCCTCTGTGCTTAAACACCTCAGATACATATAGGAGGGGTCTTTTTAAAGCGCGTATTCGTGTTAAAAATAGCAGTCTATATATGGCGTTTCATTGTATTGTCATCAAAAAAGTTAAGGGGATGAATTCATAAAAAAATAATAAAATACAAAATACATGACGCTTTTGGTCTCGTATTTCATCCCGTTTCGGATGCATTCACATTTTGTTAATTTTAGCACACTGTTCTTTTAGTTCTATTACTTTATTTGCGCCGTGACTTTTAAATAAGACATTTAAAGGCATTCCAAGATCATCAATATTTTTAAAACTCGCATCATCCTGTATTTTCACATCATACATATATCGTAACAGTCATCGAGCACTGATTTTGTCAGTGTAAAATGATTTCTGTGCTATCCTACGGTAAAGGGAGCGCTGTGAATACTGGCTCGTTTCGGTCCTTTGAAAACTCGAGAGCGCCACCTTTTGGTGGAATATGGAGGGAATAGCAATAGGCTCCATGTTCGATATTAGCCCTCTATTTTCCTGAAAAACAAGATATTATCGCAAGTAATACATGACAGTAATATAATGTATTTCAAATGAAATAGTGCGATTTTCCATTCCTCACACTTCCTGGGTTTCGGGTCTGGATTCCCCTCTGTGATGTCACGCTCTCCCTCCAGTTTCCTCCCACGTGTCGTGTGCGCGTGCTGCGAAGGATTGGCATGTCACGGAGGGTGGGGCCCTTACTTTTTCCCAACGCTACCTGTGATAACCCCCCCCCCCACACACACACACACACACACACACACTCCAGGGTAAGCAGTTGGAAGCTAAATGTGTGATACTCGTGAAAAACCAATGAATTTTATGACATTATAAACTTGTGTGTAATTAGACAGTAATGAGAGGGCCATTCCTTTACATTACTGTAACTATTCAATGTAAGTTTTTATATGATGCCCATCTAAAAGACCACCCAATACCATTTCCCATTTTTAACGGACCTATTAAGTAAGTCAAATGAAATCAAAATTAGATGGTCACCAGTAGAGCAGCATGAAAACCTTGCTAGTCCTTTGGATCTGACTTTATCAGACACAGACCCAACAGATGTGGAGTGAAACGGATCTCTGTACCAGTACAGTCCTTACATGGTGGCAATTTAGCTAGCAGTCTGGTCTAAGAAAGCGCAGAAAGAGAGATAGCATTTGATATTAGACACAAGTAGGCCTACTGCTAATTGAGGAGCTTCTGAACACTGCTATGTGATCTGTCCTCTTCTGGAAATTTACAATAATGCAATTAGAATAAGAAAATTAATAAAACATGAATTCCCACCAAAAGGAGTCTCTCAGTGTTTTGAAAATGGTTGCACTGTGGCCTGTCCACAATGAGGACCGTTGATCGTATAAAATCCCTTTCAGTTCTCTACCCAGATGTAACTTATTTAACTCCCTAACAGATAAAGAGTATAAACAGAGCTTCTGCAGCACTTTGTGACACAGAGACCTAAATGGTCTCCTCGTTCTGTACTTTCTGTTCCCGCTGTTGATATGAGTCAACGTGAAGGAACATCTATCAATACCCATTCTGGAGAACCTCAAAGCAACATCCGCTACGTCTCATCAGGGAGCCCCTCTTTCTAGAGCAGTGCTTCCCAATCCGGTCCTCGGGGACTCTAAACAGTCCATGTTTTTGCTGGCAAAAATGTAGACTATCTGTGAGGGAGCAAAAATCTGGACTCTCTGGGGGTCCCCAAGCATTGGATTGGGAAGCACTGTTTTTGAGGACCAGCATCTCCATTTTCACCTACATTACCATCTTCTTCTTAACCACATAAGACAGTGCTTCCCAATCTGGTCCTTGAGGACCCACAGACTATTTGGCAGGGGGTTGGGACAGAGCAAAACCACGGACTGACTGCGGGACCCCAAGGACCAGGTTGGAAAACACTGACATAAGAAGTAGTCTCTGTTTTTTGGTTGTATAACTTAGAGCAATAACAAGACTCTATTGGTGCACAAGATACAACCTTGTTCAGTGTTAAAACATTATTATCATTCTGGTAGATTAATCCCAAAAAGGGAAGAGGCAGGACGGGCTGTCTGATACCTTTCAGGGGACGTTTGGGGCCAGACTTGCACAATATAAATATGACCATCCCTTAATGTTCCAGTTCATGGTGACATCATGCCACAATGAAAAGTAGTCCCCTATAGACCTGACACGGGTCTTTTAAAAGTGCACCAATCCCAAACATTGACCTCCCCTGCACACTCAGCTCAGCTGGTTAAATGTAGTTTAAAAAAAAAAAAAAACTAGTTTCTCAGCTCAAGCCACATTAGATTTCACACGGTGGCAAATGATAAACCATCAATTCTGTTTCTTGCATCACTTCTCCTCATCTTTGTGCCATTTAATTCCCTAATGATTTATAAGTGTGTCCATCATATGCTGAATTAAAAAAAAAAACATTAAAATGGAGGCCTTGGGGTGGCCTTTTAAACAACTAAACAGTGCCTGAGTGTCTCTGTGCCTCTTTGTCTGTGTTATCCTGTTCACCACCATGTCCACGTGTTGGTGGGACGTGTCTACATCAATCTTCATGATGCTGTTGGATGACTGGAAAAGCCAAACTACTACACAGAGGAAGATCTTGTCCTGTCAGGTAGGAAAACTTCTTTGTGGTGTTTTTATATGATAATCATACATTTTATTAATGTGAACATATTAATCATTTGATAGATGCTTCTGTTTCCATATTGTTAAGTTACTGGAAGTTGAGGGTCTATTTTTATTCCGTCCCTAAAATTCTAGGGTCTGGTTGTAAACTACATAGGAACAGTGTCCCTGAATGATCCCTCTTCTTTATGAGTCCTGATCCTAACCTTAAAGCTTTCCATTGAGGAAACGTGAAGGTCACAGGCTGTAGTGGGCTCCCAGAAAGCCTGGTGCGATCACTGTGGTGTGTGTGCTGCTTTGGTGCTTGCAGTGTGTGACTCAGTGGGTTCTGCTGCTGCGCCTGTGATCGGAAGATTGCCAGTTCACATCCCAGGGTCAGCAGAGTGATGTCACCATTGGGCCCCTGAGCAAGGCCCAACTGCACCAGGGACTGTCTAACCCTGCGAAAAGATGTGTGTCACTTTCGATAAAAGCATCTGGCAAATAAATTTTAAAAATAGTACAATCTATAGAGAGCCAAATAACTTTTATGAACATACAGGCTGTTGGGTGCAGAGTTTGAAATTAACAAAAGTCTTCATTCAATGGCCATTGAAGCATTTTGAAATGCATTTGTCCAACTCAAACTGCATTATTTTCTTTTCCTCTCTAAAGTACAGTTTAAAGTTTTCCTTAGTGTCGTGCTATTTTCTGCATTTGAACTGCCAAGTGCACACGCTTGTTTTGTGCCTGCATCAGCATTCTGGACCATAACAATGTCTGCCTGATGTCTGCAAGTGGCCAAACTCCAAACGGCCTCGTTTCTGATACCAGAAATTGAATAGTGTCTGTGTTGAAATAAAGTGGTATCAGCCAGACAACTAAATCGGGATTTCCAAAGGGTGGATTTGCACTGAGCCCTCGGGTGAAGGGCTCATCGTCATTTCCAGTTTATAATGCACCATTCACTGCTGCTTCGCATGACAACACTTGTCCTTGAAAAACTTTACACCAGTCAAAATACAAAGTGACGTAACGTCAGTCAAAGTGAATGAACACACGTCTGATCAAAACTAATGAGTATCCATGGGCATTCAAAACCATAGTACCAGCTATTGCAGGGATTCAGACTGTCAAAATGCCTCTCGTTAAATAATATAAACATGATACATAACCATACACATGAACAGAATGTGAAATGTTTTGCGTTTAAATGAATCGAATGATCCTGAGAGCTTCTGTCCAGCAGGTTTTCTATCCTCCCTGGATTCTGATGAGCCAGACCTATTCTCAGGTAAATACCAGGAACAGATGTGTCAGAGGCAGGCTTATCTAAATAATATTTTCTTAGAACTTTATTTCTAAATAACACTTTCAATTAACTTTGTTCTTTCTATAAGATATAACGTCCAGAGCCACAGCCTGCTGTCATTTAGAATAGAATAGAATAGGCATAGATATTCTATTCTATTATATTCTATCCTATAAATGACAGCAGGCTATAGCTCTTGACGTGCTGCCACCTAAGTCCTATACAATGTAAGGAAATTGCTCATAACAGTAGATACAGTAAATATTGTTCTTTGCTGGACATAATTGGACTATTGCTCTGTTATAAAACTGGCTGCTGCTCAGCTTCTACCTCAGCCCAGGAAGACCCTGAAACGTTGCCTTGTTTATGGAAAACAGCAAATTTACTGGC
Organism: Cryptomyrus ogoouensis; assembly: GCA_025773925.1. Classification (NCBI taxonomy): domain Eukaryota; kingdom Metazoa; phylum Chordata; class Actinopteri; order Osteoglossiformes; family Mormyridae; genus Cryptomyrus; species Cryptomyrus ogoouensis. Next base: position 7,152,904 of record JAOYFF010000020.1, on the reverse strand, counting down.
AAAAAATATATGTTTTTATTTTGCCAGTAAATAAAACTTCCTCCATCTACAGCAGGATGAGCAGCAAGTGTGTTTTAAATAAAAAATTCAATTCCAGCTGTTATTTCACTCAGTACATGGGGAAAATGTCCATAAAATGACAGAAAATGAGATATTGAGCCGTAAGATATGTTAGGTTACTTTTTCATTACTTTGGATTAGCCCATTAAGCTCTCTTACTTCCAATTTTACACATATTAAAATACAGACAATCAACACCCACTTAAAAGGTGTTTTTGGAACTTCTTAGACATTTTCTAAGTGATGATAAACATGGAAAATTACATGAAGAAACCTTTGAGAGAAATGTCTTTTTAAATCTTATGTATAATTACAAGAATATTTCATTTGGTTGAAAATCTCCTCTGCCAAGCAATACAATCTAATGGCACTGAGACCAGGCATTGCTGAATATTCCCTCCAAAGTGTACATGTTGTCACCCATGTATCCAGCCATGCTCCATTCAGCCATGCCCAATGAGGCCACGCCCACCCAGATCACTCCTACCAACAGCACACGCCACCCCTCCAGATTACTAACACCTCTGAGAGTATTGAACTCATTTTACCAATTGTGTATATTACAACCTAGTTTTTAGTCACCTCTTTGCATGTTTCATCAAAAGGATCAGTTGTTTTGTGGAAATCCTGCCAATGTTCCTGTGTTCCTGATCGTAATCATTATCCTGCTCCTGATCCTGCCCCTGTTCCTGCCTTACTGATTGTAATCATAATCCTATTCCTGATCCTGCCCCTGTTCCTGTGTTCCTGATCATAATCATAATCCTGCTTCTCATCCTGTCCCTGTTCTTGCTTTCCCGGCCATAATCACGATCCTGCTCCTGTTCCTGTGTTCCTGAACATAATCATAATCCTGCTCTTCATCCTGTCCCTGTTCTTACTTTCCTGACCATAATCATGATCCTGCTCCTGATCCTGCTCCTCTTCCTTGCTCTTTTTCTGGTTGTTCAGATATGTTGATTTTGTTTCCCCGTGTTATACAGATGTACCCAGTGCCTGTTTCTGGACTAGTGATCTTGGATTACGATATGGTTTTGGTTTTCTTCCTATGCCATCACCTTTATAATCTATTACCTTTATAGTGCTTTATGGTTCTATTGGACAGTGATCTTGATTTACCTATAATAATCTGGTTAAATCTCGTTTTGTTATACATTAAGTTTTTCATAGTTAGTATGCAAAAATCATTTACAAAGCATGCTTGGGGGTTCAGGTCCTGATCGCTCGAGGAACCTCGAGGATTGTGCATTTCACCCCTCAGTTGCCTGGCACCCCTTCCAGAACATTCTGTGTTTCAAGTCCTATGCTTCCTTTAGGTTATAAACAAATGTGAGGCTCAATGGGAGCTGAGGGAGTTTCGCTCACTCACTCACAGATACCCATAATGCCTCAGTCTATAGTCAGATGCTACCCCTTTGTGGATAGAGGACAGCATTCAGTCTGTTAATGGAATTGTCTCCCAAAAACTATCAGAATTTACAGGCTGAGGGGAGCAGTCAGCTATATAGATAAGTTATAAATATGTAGATACTCACTAAGATTCAAGATTCATTATAGGGTTTATTGTCATATGTACAGTAAACAGTCAGTTACACTCTGCTTTGAATATGTTATGCTGCATGCACTTCCATTCATCAGTAAACATAAATTAAACACAAATACAAATGGTGGTGCATTCAGTATGACAATAAGCACAAAAACAATAAATACACAGAGAATATGCAATGTGAGCAATGTAAACATAATGCAAGCTAGGCAGTGGGAGACCCTGATAGCTCGTGAGTAACCATTATGCAGTCTTGTGATATTGTATCTGATGGTAGGGGTGTGAAAAGCTTGTGCTGGGGGTGGCTACTGTTCTTTACTGTTGCTGATGACTCTGGTGTGATAAATGCTCTCAGAGCTGGTAGAGCTGTCCCTGAAAGGGTCTAGCCAGTCCTTACCGCCCATTGTAGGGCTCTGTGGTGCTGTATAGAGCAGTCTGAGAACCAGATTGTGATGGCGCCAGTAGGAATGCTCTCAATCGTACCTCCTGTAGAAGTCGCTAAGGATTTTGACTGGCCTGCCGTATTTCCTTATCCTTCCCAGGAAGTACAGACAGTGCTGAGGCTTCTTTACCAGTTGATTGGTGCTGAGAGACCAGGTGAGATCCTCGCTGATGTGCACAGTTGGGCTCTCCAAAGCCTGACAGCTTGTGACTCCCTTAAAAATTACCTCCTTCTTTATGTCGTGTGCTAATACATTTTGCGATCCAACTTGACAAAGAAATCAAAACAAGCTTCACGATAATAAGGTCCACGAAAGAGCAGAGCGACAGACAGTCTCCTTAAAAAAACTCAATTTAATGTGAACGATCCCTTAAAAGATGAAAGTCAAAGTATCTCACAGTGCTTGCCTGTTTCCAGTCACACTATTAACATCCCTTCCTTGGTAAAAGAGGCAGATTTTTATATAAACCCAGGGTAAGCAAAGACACTGAAGAAGACTTAATTCCATTGCTGCCCTAATAGGTAACACATTAAGAGGTAATATTTTCATCGGAAACAAATTCACAAGACATATTTGTAATGAAGTTCCCCACCTCTGTACACGCAATCAGAAACATTAAACTCACGCCAGCACTGCATCTCTCAAAACAAAGATTCTTTCCTTTATAAATATGAATAATTACGCAGTTTAGAAGCTTGACTCTTTGGGTCGACGTAATTAACACTTCCAGAATCATTTTGAAATAACCGCTTTAATTAAGCTGTATGGAAGTTTTATAGACCCCTTATAGACAAGTGAGAGGCTCATCATATGCAGCACAGTGATGTCTTGATAATCATTACGCAGCAGGTTTCATTCCTATCAGGCCTGGGGGAGAATTGCTTCACCAGGGAGTTGCAATGTAATCTCAGGAGCGTTAGTTAGAGGAGCGATCAGGACCCGGATTTACTGTCTGCTGATTATATCAAAGCTTTTATCTGTGTAAAGTGCTCCGCTCTCGAGATAATTAAAACGGGGGCTGACAGGTAGGCTCTCTTTCTGCTGCCGCTCATCCAGACGATAATTGCGTTTTGAAACAGGTACAAGTGTCATCAAATGAAGCCGCCAATTATGGGGGAAAGCGGAGTGTCACGGAAGGACGGCGAAGGCTGCGGGACGGAACGCGGCCCGACCCAGCGCTAAAGCAGCCAGAGGAAGTGGCCACTCCGTAATGAGCACTCGCGGTAAATAAAGCGCGGCCTCGCGTAGCAGCGTCGCATAAGCAGGCTCCGAGCAGAATTATAGATTCAGATTAAGTACCTCATTAAGCAGAAGGTGAATAACTGGAAAGCCAAATAAATTCAAGAAAGCAGAGAGGGAATAAAGGTCACATTCGAAATGATGTCAGACACCAAAGACATGTTGCTGGCTATCATAGGGCATGACGGGTCCTGAAAGTCCACAGTCATCGTCAGGAAAGCGCCTGTGCTAGGTTTTTCAGAGAAGAATCAGGTTCTGCACCTCTCTGTGTGGTCAGTGACAGACTACGGAAGCTCTTTCTTACTTTGCACCTTGATGATGGTGGTTACATTTTTCTTGATTCTCTGTGCAAAATATAGATCTGCGGGCCAGATTTAGTAATGAATAAAAAAGATTTAATGGGCCATATAAAACAGTCTCGTGGGCTGGGAGTTTGAGACCTCTGATCCAAACCATGAATAGGCCCAGAGAGGGTCGGGACTCCTTGTCAAGGTCAACCGGGGACCTGTGACCCTCCTGTGATCCACTGAGGCCCAGAACGCACATTCTGCCAGAAAGATAACTTTAGAGTGAACTTCTGCACCTCAGATAATATCTTCATGGGAACTGAAAACCTAAAGAAGAGCGTGAGAGTATCTAGTGCTGGCTGATGATGACAAATTCATAGGGAGTTAAGAAAAACCTGCAGAGGAAGCATAAGAATACATTCAGGACTGTATTTACACTGCTTGGTGAGAGCTTAGCATGACTCTGTGCTTTTCCCTGCTGCTGACAGAGACAGGAAGTTGTGGACTGGAAGGGAGGATATGACGTCATCGCTGTCGTCGATAGCTGAAAGTCAGAGATGGCTCTGGGGATCCCCACACAACATCCTAACCCACAGGAAAAGGAACTTCGGCATCAAAACAGCATCTTGTAAAACCACACAATCATTCTGTAAAACCAGAATCCTTCCGGTGTGGCATCCATTAATCACCACATTGTTTGTGACGGTAAACTGCCTCTACAATAACTTTTTACGGTAAACCTGCAATGAAAACTGCACTGCGTGTGACTAACACCCAAATTTAATTTATCCATTTGATCCTTTAGGCAGAAGTTTAATCTTCTGCAGTATGACCCTAAAGACATTTTCGGTAATGACAGCCCAGTTGATGACCCAGTTGACAGCCCAGCATGATACTTGATGATCATGCTTCATCAATAGGCCATGAAACAGGGAAGGTGAGTAGATGGTGAGATCCCTTTTGATTCAGCTGCAGGTGGCCATGGTAACAGGCACCTTCACAGCGCCCAACATCTGGCCAATTGCTTATGGGACACCAGATGGATTCGTCCGTCTCTGTGAGGAATACAGATAAGGAATTTATTCGACATGGGCATAGAACACATCCCACAAGCACCAGATTCCCACGCTTTCAAGAATCGCTTCATACCTTTAGATCTACTTGTGCATGATGGGGAGAATTACAGGGTGATGAGTGGCTCCCTGGGTTAGGGTGCTAAGCCTGAGATTGGAAGGTTGCTGGTTTAAATCCCATGGTTGGCATAGTGCTTTCACCATTGGGCCTCTGAGCCAACCCCTTAACTGCTGATTGCTTCAGGGACTGTCTGCTATCTCAGTTTGACATCACTTTGCATAAAGGCATCTGCTAAGTAAAATATAACGAGTGTTTTTGCACCACAAAGGAACCATTGACATTTGGCCTGAAGAAAATGGCTGTCATGACCAGAATTTGTCTAGCTAAGGTGTCTGTCTTCTGTTGTTTCTGGAAATAGCTCATTCAATGAAAGACTTACACAATGAAAATATCAATAAATAAAGATATAATCCTAAAAAATATGGCCAAGTAAATTGGTGTCATCAAAATTTCAAAGACCTTTGGGATTATGTCACACCTGCCCCTGGTCTACTGATTGGGGAAACTGAACCTGTTCTGGGTTGGAACACTGGGCTCAGCAGTAACTTTGTCAGAGGGCTGGTTTTTTTGGGCTACTCTTTGTTGGTTTGTTGTCTCTGTGTAGGTAATTAACAACACTACAGATTCAAACTGTAGGAGAAACTGAGAACATGGATAAATAGAACATAATAGCTACAGGTCCTCTGAGGTGAGATCCTCAGCGTCGTGGACACCAAGATACATGAAACTGGGTACATGTTGGACTTATTCCCTGTCAATATAGATGGGGGTATGGCTACAGCTCATTGCCCGTCTCAAGTCCACAATGGTCTACTTGGTTTTCTGAGTGTTAAATACCAGGCTATTGTCCGTACACCAACTCCATAAGGTACTGAATCCCGTCCCTGTAGGCTTCCTCACCATTGTCTCTTAATAGGCGTCAGATCACCGTGATGTCATCTACAGACTTCATGATGCTGTTGGAATGATATTTGAGATGGAATGATTGGTGAAAAAGGAGTAGTGGAGAGGCCTCAGCACATAGCCATGTCGCACAGCAATGTTTATGGTGAGGGTGGAGAAAGTGAGACTGTCTAACCCAATAGATTGGTTTCTATTAGTCAGAAAGTCCAGAATCCAATTTCAGAGAAGAGTGTTGATGACAGGTTGGTTGAGCTGGAGATCAGGAGATGTGACATATGAGTCTAATGTGGGTCAGGTGGGTCAGAGTGCTGTAGAGCACCATCACAATAACATCCTCCATTGACCTATTGGAGCAATAAGCAGGGATGGGGAACCTGTTCCTTGGAGGGCCGGTGTGGGTGCGGGTTTTTGGGGTGACCTCTCAATCAGTGGGTCCCCAGGATTGGAGTTGAGAACCACTGTTTTATTATTGTCTGATGGAGAGGCCATCCCAAAAACCCGCACCCACACCGGCCCTCCATGGAACAGGTTCCTCACCCCTGCGGTAGGGGGTCCACAGTGGATGGGAGACAGCACCAGGTTTAGTCACCCAAAGCAGTTGGCAATGGTGGAGGTGAGAGCAACAGGGTGGAAGTCATTAAGGGCTGATGCAGCCCAGTGCTTTGGAACTGGCACAGTGGTGGCGGCCTTGAAAGCAATGGGTACAACTGCCTGGGCCAAAGACAAGCTGAAGACCCCAGTTAGCTGCTCTGCACAGGTTCTGAATTCATAGCCCGGGATTCCATTGTGTTCAGCTATCTTCCATGCATTCACTTTGCTCAGGGTGGAGTTGTATCATAGCGTGAGAAGCTGGTTGTTGAGTGGGAGCTCAGCTCTGACTGAAAACTCTTCATTGCCCGCTGATAGTGAGCAGATAAGTGGTTGAGTTTGTTGAGGATGGAGGTGGAGCTGGTTGAGGAGGCAGAATTGAGTGACTTAAAGTTGGTAATGGCCTAGATTTTACACCACATGCGTCAATGGTCAGAGGAGTTGAAGTACTCTTCAGTTCTTTGCTTATATATGTCCCTGGCCTTTGAGATTCCTCAGGTTTGCCCTAGCTGAGCTGTAGGCCTCAAATCACCATATCTGAAGGCTGCATCTATTGCCTTAAGCAGCAGGTGTGCTTTACGTTTCTGTATCTCTGTGCCCTTCATATATGTTTTTTATAATAATTTATACTCAATGTGCAAGTTAAGGGTTCCTCTCCCTTGCTTTTGGTTCAGGGGATGGTGTTCAGTCAAGTGGCTCTCCTGAGAGCAGTAACACGCCTGAACATGAGTCACAAAGCCCCTTCCGTTCACTGTAAAGTAAAATTGCAGAAACGCCCCCTTCCTGTGATGGACTCGGTCGCTAACAATAGGAGCTCTGTGGGTTGCCACACACCTGTGAGTGATGATGGCACTCGCCTGGGGTTCTGCCCCTCACCCCCGTAATCATACTGCCTTTGAAGCTGTCTCCTCCATCCTTCCATCCATCCATCCCAACAATGCGGCGCCTTTTTCCACACGCGGGGAGATGCGGGTGCGAGTGTGGCTCCGCACGTCTCTCTCTCTCTCTCTCTCTCTTCCTCTGCTGGCAAGAGTCAGCAGGAGTTAAGTTGCTTTATAAGATAAGATGAGAAGACTGTTATTGATCTGAGAGGGAATTCTCTTGTGGACAGAACCTACGTGCAGAAAGTGCACAGACACAAAGATATAGTGCTAAACAAAGACAAAGTGCACATGGACAGCATAACAGACAAATAAACAGTGCAAACAAATTTAAGTACAGAGAATGCAGACAGAATATCCTGCAAGAATAATAAAAAAGAAATAAGCTGAAGGTATACGTCCAGTCATTTGCATTTTATAATTAATAGCTAGACTCTTTTTATCTAAATTGACACACAATCAAGGAAGCAGGGTCAGACAGGTCCTGGAGAATTCGGGGTTAAGTCCCTTGCTCAGGAGCCCAACAGTGATATGACTCTGCCAATTTTAGGACATGAACCTACAACCTTCCGATCACAGGCACAGTGCCCTGACCTGCACAATGCCTCACAAACCTTTAGCACCAGGCACTTCCTACAGCGAGGATGTGCCGTCTCCTGGGGAGTTACGGCTCAGTGTCATGCGGGTGAGAGCGGGTAGGATTATTGCATAGTCACGGTGGAGCCAAGCTGTTATCCGCGGCCGCTTCCCCGACAGCTTACTGGTCAGGCTTGCATACATACGCTGGGAGTTATGGAGTCCATGGAGGTGTGGGCTCCTGTCTGCTCATGTTCTCCAGCAGAAGCATCATGGACGTTCAGACCTTACATCTTCTGAGGAGATGGACAGTCCGATGCTATCTTCCTGGCTGCGTTGTGTCAACACATGCAATGTCACATGTGACACTCAGCGTCGATCTCACCTTAAAAAGACGATGAGCTTATTTCTACTAAAAACTCCACTTACATCTTGTGTTGTCGTGCACTCTGCATGAATGCCACAGGAGAGGAATGAAATATTAGTTGCAGATGGCTGGATGCACTGAACTAGTTGTCTACAGCTGTTTTTACCATCCAAAGAAGGTTATATAAGTGATTTTATTGTGGTTTGTAAAGTATAGTGCTGAAGATGTGGTGCTTAAGTGTAACGTTTAACGTAACCATGTGTTGTGTTCCTTGCCCTCACAAGGCGGGTGTGCGTTTCAGCGGAGAGGAGAGCACAGTGTGCAGCTTTATTACGGACGTGTTGGTGCACCGTGTCGCTGGCTCTCCCTACGTCTCCCCATCCCTCTAGTTTACTTTTATTATTGCTGAACCTCGGCCAGAAAAACAAGAGAGCTTCGTTAACCCCGTGTTTGCTGGCGTTCTCAGTGAAGGTTGCCGCTCTGCTAGCCTGACTCTGGATTAGACTGCTTTAGTCTTGAAATAAAGTACTAATTTAAAGACACTGCAAAAAATGGGCTTTTAGATTTAGGATGAACTGTTTCTGTTTTGAGACAAGACAGCCTCAAGCTAGCAAAATTATATGCCAATGCAGTAAGAAATTTGTACTTCGTAAGATTTCCTAAAATAAGACACTATGCCTAAATGCAAGCAAATTAATCTTATTCACAAGATGAAATTAGAATCTTGTCTAAATATAAGGAAATTATACTTGCTCAGATTTTCATTATTTGCAGTGCAGGCAAAGTAGTTAAAAAAGGGGGGGGAGGGGGGTTGTTGCTCCTCATCTTGCCATGGCCTCTCTGTGTGGCTTGGTGGGGGTTCACCTCTGTGCCTGTGATTGAAAGGTTACTGGTTTGAATCCCAGACCCACATCTCCATAGGTCCCTAAACCTCCTGGCAAATTCTCTAGGGGTGCTGGGACCCAAGCTTCACTCTCATCTCTGTAAGTCTGTGTCTTAAAACGGAGAGTGAGATGGGATATGCAAACCTGAGCAGGTTCCTGCATACTAGTGCAAATAGCCAATGAAGCCTCATTGTCGCAATTTAAGAGTCCCTATATGAAATGCCAAAGGAGGGTTTGATGTAAAGCTATCAAGTCACCTTATCTGATGGTAGTAGCCAAGCAGTTTGACTTAACCCTTTGAATCATATCCATTTTGAGCATTTTTCTATCCCTTTGATTTCATTGTATGCACATGATCACCCACCTAAGCTTTATGGTTCTGTTTTCAGCACATTCCTGGCTGCTCAGATATGTCATAATTTGATGCGTAAACGCTGACACAGTTCCGATATCATCAGGAAAAACTACTTGCACCTATTGAAATTTCTCAGTTTTCAGTCTCATCTAATATAAAAAATTTGCAGGCATTAGAAATATCATCTTATAAATGTTGAGATTAGAATCTCTATGATGTAGTAATACAGGGTTTTCATTGGGGATCCTTCTATTGTATTGTGAAGGAATACACTAATCAGACAGAGAGCAATGCATGCTTTTTATTTATTTATTACTTTTTAATATCTGAAGGAAATTGAACTAGAAATGCATTGTTTAGTTTATGAACTGAAGTCAAGAAATATTGAAATTTTGGCCTATAAAATGATTTTTTGATCATTGTGAGAACGTACTACTTTATCCAATAACCCCCACATGCATGTGTGACCCAGGTATACATGTATTCACTATACATACAGTAAGAAGGCCAGGTCATTCACATCTTTAGCACACACACACACACACTTCCCCCTGTCCCCCATACACGACACAACATAACACACAACCTCAACCATACACACATTCCCACAAACATACACACAAGAACCCCCCCCCCCCCCCCCCCCCCCCCCCCCCCCCCCCCCCCCCCCCCCCCCCCCCCACCC
>JAOYFF010000020.1:7125013-7142856 GCA_025773925.1 Cryptomyrus ogoouensis | reverse complement strand
CATGACAACCTTAACCCCTACCCAGCCCTAACCTTAACCATAAGTAACCAAACAAAATACAAGACTTTTGGCATTTTGATTGCATTCATAGATTTTTATGAAATTGGGGTTTTTTTTTTTTTTGTGTGAGGTTTTACAATGATAAATATAACCCCCCCCCCCCCCCCCCCCAAACACACAAAAACAAACAATACCTTTAGGAGTAACATACATTGATTTCGTTTATATTTACTGTACTGACAATAGTCGGTTGTGCGTGAATCATTATAGAAGCGAATATGCCCTTTGTTTTCTGCGGTGTATTTTACTGGAAAATGTTTAAAATATATGCCTCATGGCACATAGGATTACTCTGGAATACTTTGGCAAACAACACTGCAACTTGGACGACTGTATTGGACAAGTTCACTTGCAATTCATGTCTGTGCATTATACCTATCCAAAGTTACCAGGCTGAGATTAATGGGCGTGAACATCAACGCATTTCTCTCATCTAAGGGTTCTAAGGATTAACTGACATTCATCACGATATGCATCGGGTATGGATCGGCATACTGGCCAGCCCTGTTGCCTTGCGCCTGCAGCGCTAGGGTTTGAATCCCCCCGGGGCTTGTGGTGTTTGCATGCTCTCCCCATGTTTGAAAGGTTTTTTTACTTTGCCCAAAGTGGACCCTGGCCTTGTGCCCTGTGCTGCCCTGTGCTGCCCTGTGCTGCCCGGCACAAGCCTCCAAAGTAACAGGTTACTTGAGGGCGCACAAATAATATACTATTAAGCTCTCACTTATGTATTAACAACAAAGTCTTAGTTACATACAGTACTGATCTCATTTTCAATCATCATTAATGAATTGTGACACATCTTTTATCTCAGGCAGTTAGTATATTTAGTCAGTATAGTTACTATTTCGCTTAATTCTGTAAGCCTTTATGAACTACTAAGGAACTACTGAAAGGACAAGTAATGACTAACACAAGTTAAATACTGATCTCATGTTCGTTCATCATTAATGAATCATGAATCTTTCATCTCAAGTTGCTACAGAATTTGTTCATAATTTGTACTTCAGTAGTAACTGAGTGACTACTAAGTACATTTTTGCCGCCTCATGGGAGGTGTAGACCTCCTGTGACCCTGAGCAGGACGAACAGTTAGAAAATGGATATACCGAGTATACCCTGTTCCATGACAGTGTGTCACTGTCACACCTGCTATGACAGTATTAACCATTCTAAGAATGAAATCTGCTTTTTAATAACTGGATAACTTTAAGATTTGAGTTTAAATCCACAATGGCTCTTGAATTGATAGATTATTAAGGCATGACCTACTTCAGTACAAAGTTCACCATTTCAGACTCTTTGGCAGGTTGTGACGGTGATACAAACACCCAGGTCTGGTCATCAGACCCCTTCTCTATCTTCAAGATGTGTCTTAAGAGCCATCCGTTCCATGAATTCCTCAACTAACATGATTGTTCTTTGAATGCCCTTGTGTTGCACTTACCGGCCCTTGACTAGTCTTATTAGCTTCTTACATTGTTTTGGATGTAGTTGTGCAGCTGTTGTGTAGCTCCTGCTCCAATTCTGCTTACACTTGTACCTGGACAATCATTAGCTCAGCCTAGCTACACTTACGCCTAGTCGACTCCTTGACAGCAGTATGTTTGCAATGTGCTATTTGCCTGAGCTGTATGTTGCTCTGGACCACAGTCCCGGCTAAATATGTAAGTATAAATGTATATACTTGTTCATTGCAATTTTATCCAGTCTGAGTAAGTGAATAAAAATTAAAACAACATATATGGCACAAATTAAAACCTCAGCAAACGAAATATATTAGTTGAACTGTAGCCTATATGTATGTAGTAAACCTGGCTTGTTAAAGGTCTCTGAAAGGTGATTAAAACTTTTAGTGTGACTCAGAGTGAAATGAGAGCGTAGCTGTGATTATTTCATGACCAACGACAGCTGATTATGTTCAGACGACCGTTTTCAGTTTGCTGGAAAAAGCGCAGAACCCAGAACGGGAGCGTACAGCACTGCAGAGGAGCAGGTGGGTGGGGGCTCATTTAAAGGCTGTGTGAAGTTCACAGCTGGGAACAGCGACAGATGTGTGACTGTCATATATCACCCACTTCTGTGAATGAACATGAATCACAGCTCGATTGATGCGTAGTGGGAGGGGAGTTTGCAGAGTCAGCAGAGTTTACTCAGGCTACTTGAGAGTGAGACTGGTTGTAGCAAGTGGTAGAAAATGCTGTGTAGAGGGTGGATTTGCCAGAGTTAATGCTGTTTACAAAGGCTACATGAGACATGAGAGTTACCAACAGCTAAGGTGTGTAACTGTAAGCATCATGTTGAGGTGAGTCGGCGGAGTTGGCAGAGGGAGCGAACGGCAGATGATCTGGTAATGGGCGCAAATGGAAGCGTCCCCCTCCCTACACTGAAAGACCCATCACCACTCACACTAAACACAAAGGTGGGGGGTTTGTCGGGGTGGTCAGCGATGGCTTAGCCAGAGGCTCCAGGCTCTGATGGGACAGAACACAGCCTCAGCTATCAGTCCTGAGCAGGAACATGACCGTTGATGTGATGATTTACCACAAGGTTTCTACCTCCCCTGAAAATGTTCAGGAATCTCAGTTTAGGTGATGTTATGATTCATGGTAACAGAAATGAAAAAGTCTGGCCCATTTTCACTCGACTTCAAAGCCTGGATTAAAACAGGTGTACAAAGCACACTAACATCGACACACACTCTGTCTGTTAACTGACAAACTCAGGGAAGAAGCAGCAGTGACACGTCGTGATGCACACAGGCACAAAAGCCAAACCCACTGAGCTACACAGCACCCCCTGCAGGACCGCAGACACATTACCGCCACAGCCCCACCCACTCGAGCAGCCCAGCGGCAGCACCTCTCGGGGGTGGGGGCTTGGTGTTTCTCAGTCTCGCAGTAACGGATCCCATCTTCAGCACACAATGAAGCGATGAGTCTCCCTGACAGCGCACTGAAAACACGGCAAACGTGTGGGAATAGTGCCACAGAAACTGATTATGGCGCTAAGATTCTTTCATCTCGTGAGATGTGCCGAATTTGAGAATGAAAGTAGCATGTAGAGAGCCGGCTGACACCCACCTTTCTGTGAAAGGACAGCCCACGCAGCCTCCGTCCGGTAATGCTCCCTCAGCGGACGGCCCTTTCCAGCTCGCTTACTGTAATGCTTTTTATAGAGACCTGAACAGCACACAGAACAAACAAACAGTCACGGCACCTTCTTAGTAGACAGATTATAGGAATGCTGAACAATCTGACTTTTAGCGCGTGAATTTCGGGCACGTTGCCAGGCTTGGTGCGACTAGGAAACTCTCCAGACAGCCGTCCTGTTAAATAACTGATATATTACAGCTTTAATCTGTCTGTCATGCTGTTTCAGATGATTTTCTCTCCTATTCTGGATCACGTTTTGGTTTGCTTAAGGATTTCATGCACAGCACATGTACAAACAGCATAATCATATATTAATGTTTTATATCCAATTCCATGCATTTGGAATTCAAAAGGGTAAAAACTGGCACTAAATGCAGGTTTGATAAGCATACAGTCAAAGATCTAACACAGTCGACACCTGAAAGGTTACAGCAGAGTGGAGTCGAATCCAATACAATCATCCACAAAGGATGAAGAATGCAGCAGGTAAGGGAGTCAAGCTTGGAAAATGGGACACGTTTCATCTAAATGCCGATGTCCATTCCGGTAGACTGGGTTTCATGGCTTCACCTGAAAAACACCAGTTTGTGGGTTGTGGGTCAGTCAGACGTGTGAAACTCCGGCCAGCCTGGTGACAGTCGTGGCAAAAGAGCGGCTTGAGCGGCAGAGCTCCATCTATCGAATCACGCACCCTGGGGGAGAAACCAGGAAAGCTAATGAACCATCAACGAACCTTTAAAAATACGTTTTTTTTTTTTTTTAAAGAAAACAGATCATGTTAGCAGCTGTTTGCTTAATGCCTGGTAGTGTCTGGCGATGGCTCCACACAATGGCTCCATCTCTCCAGCTTCCACACAAGCCCAGAGAACCATTATCTGGGGCTCTGTGAAGTACACTATCTGGGGGATGGTGTGTGGTGCAGTGGATTAGAACCCTCTGCCTGTGATTGATAAGCTACTGGTTCCAATCCCACACTGCTCTCACTGTTGGGCCGCTGAGCAAGGCCCTTAACCCCCAACTGTTGCTGGCTGCTTTCCAAAGTACACTGACCGCTAAAAATATTGTGATGATAATTGGTCATTATTATATCAGTCCACTCGCTCCTTTACTAAACCTCATTAATATACTGTATGTTTATAATAATGACAGCCTTCATTAAACACCTGCTGACACGCTTTGCTGTCTGAAATGTTTTTAAGTTTTGAGAAAAGTGTCCAGGGCATGTTCTATAATGCTGATTTTAAACGGAAGCATAAAATTATGACTAGCAGGAGCTAAGCAGGCAGTCATTGGCGCTGCTCAGCTAGACCGTTTTCTTTCTATTTTCCATGGTAATTTGCGAGTCATGTCAAATTCTGCTCCAACAGGACGCATTTTCCAGAAGCTACTCTAATCACAGTGCTGATTATTAGCATTGCAGAAGCCCATGCAATCCGGCTCAGTGCTTTCTCATCGGAATTAGAAAGTTAATTGGAAAACACCTCACCTAATTCATCTAATTCAGCTTAATGAGACCATCCATAAGACAATTAAGTCAATTTGTGTCTCTTGCAGGCCGTATTTACCTGCTGAGAAAGTCAACATTTAATTACTTTTTATACTAGGAATGGTTTCCTCAAACAGAGGCTAAATCTGCTCTCCGATCTCTTTGTGGAAGATCATTAGAAGCTTAACAGCAGTGGGTAGATATGAATGAGGTGATTGTGGAGTAGGTGGTAATTGTACACGTCATGTGATAGTAGGATGTTTGCATGTTTTCAGCCTCCGGAAGCATGTAAGCATTTGACATGTTATCTGTGCCTGTTAATAATGTTAACAATTCTGTCTGTATTTTACTTCTTGCACAATCTGCAAGAAAACTGTAAAACAGTTAGGAGGATAAGGATTTAGTAGTTACTAAAAAAAAAAGGAAAATAGACATATAAATCGCTGTATAGGGACTGCAAACGTACACGGGAGAAAGTGCGCAGCCCCTGTGCTTATCCTGAAATGACACCGCATTTAATGGCGTTCCCAGATCGCATGCTTATGTAAGGCTGTCCTCTGCCAGCTGGTATCTAACACCATCCTCTCTGGGCTGCCTTAAGGAGATCAGCCGGGCTCCATGGAGGAAGAGCCATCCGAAGCCAGGACACCCTGGTGAGCAGGAGGACCAGGAACTAATGCAGCGGAACACAGTGTGACAGATCCACAAACCGCCATGAGATTCACAAACATGTCAGTGACCCTGACATCCACAATTAGTGACTATGGCTATGATCACATGTCCTGGCTGAAGTGACTCAAATCTGATTTTTTTTGCCTTAATATGACACAGATCTGATGATTTTGAAGGATAGTCAAGAGACCTTTTTGATATAAATATTCCAATTATATAAAGATCAAATTATAAAGAGATAAAATAATCCAGACAAATTGGAACAAAAATGTCATCCAAAACTGGTATCGTTGTGAAGCATGAGCCTGTTTGAGTTACAGCGGTCGGAAATCAGCGGTTAGTGTGATAAAAACAGTGTCACTTTCTCAATGGAATTTCCATTTATTTACAGAGAAGTATTTTTGATTCATACCGATGTGTATTTATTCATGTTTGCTATCACTATATGCATGCAGGTGCATAATAGCACACAGCTAAGAATAAACTGAGTGAGGAGGATGTGAAGGGCCACTGTTTAGCGCGTCGACACTCTGAATGTCCCCGGCTGGCCGCGCAGCGTAGGTGGTGTTCACACTTTGCTCTGCTCTGCTCGTCCCCCGCAGAGAAACAGCAGGCAGCTTCCTGGTCCGTCCTGGTAAGGAGGAGGCCATGGGGAACTAGTGGCAACAGAGTCACAGGAGTGCTGCTCTCCTGCTGAAACACACACATGTGTGATGCGTGACGGCATGAGATGCCCCGTCCACAGAGGGAAACGTGCTCGTCGTCCACCAATATCACGTCAGGCGTTCAGTCAGACATCCGGATAGTTACTTTGAGAGTAATTATGGTTGAACCTTCAGGATGGATGCCGAACATCAAATACAGTAGCTGTTTTTAGCTGACAGGCTTCAATGCAAAGCTCTATGCCCTACTAGAGATCGATCATTGGATTTGAATTCTTAATACTCTTATTTCACTGTTGATATGTATTGAAATATGCTACTTTAAAGAGGATTTTTTTATAAGCAGATCTGCGAGGCTCCTTGTCACAGAACATGTGAAATGGTCCAGCTGGAGGTATACCTGAGAGATTGATTGATGGACGATTGGGATAGATTCTCAGAAGTTGTTAGGCAAAATATGATTTAGACCCATTCAAACATTCACAGTGCTTCCAGGTATAGCTCAACAGTTAGCCATCTGTCCAGGTCTGGGACAAAATTAATTCCCCCAGTGTGGGAATCATCATTGTCTCTCCTGGCACAAGCCTCCACCCCATACTTCAAATACTTCTAGCAATCGGTTGCAATTCTCAGGAAAGCAGCAAACAATCTGTGCGGTTCACAATCACACCAAGCCTTCAAGCAGCAGACATTCCCTGTCACAATGCAAATCAGATTCCTGGGTTCTGGCTTGAGACCTTTTAGAGGAGTTATTACATTGTAAGCATCTGTCAGTATCATTAGCTATACATAGTAACTATGCAGTTTTTCCTTCATCTAGAATAGATGGAACCTCTCCGGGAAAAAACAAAGGTGGCATTCTCTTTAAGAACAATAACAACAGCCTATTGATCCCTTCTGGGAGGTCAGTATGTGTTTTTAATCAAAAAGGCTCTCAAACAGGAAGTGGGTTTGGTCTGACTCTGGGGACCCCGTCCCATCAGCTGGGAGTGCTCGTGCAACATGATGATAAATGTCATTCAGGTGTCATCTCCTCCGCAGAGGGTGAGAATGCATGGGGTGCGAGGGGCCGATCCATCATCGCAGGCAGGCGGTGTCGCCCTGGAATTTCGGAAATCTGTTCCGGATCACACCCACTGCTGGGTGACTTGAAAAGCATCCCAGCGATGGCAGGTTTCTCGGAGTCAATGCCAAATGCCCAAGGTCAACGACTCTGGGTTTTGGGGTATAGATTCTGGGAGAAAAACCATGGAGAGAAACTGAGAGTTCCTTATCCGAGCAATGATTCTAGTTCAAGGAACCGGGAATGTGTCCATAAGTGTGGACCGCCAATGACAGTGAAAGAGTAGGATTCCAATACAGCTGCCATCCTACAAAAGGGAAGCTTTTTTACTGAATTAATATCTTAAAATATCTATGAAAATGGAAATTTCCAAACAGACCGTTAGCTTATATTGACTTCCATCTGCTTTGTGACTTATGAAAAGCTCTTCCATAGCAATAAAGCTTTCTCGGTAGTAGTAGTAGGTTTCGTGTCGCCTTTGTTTGTGTTAGAAAGCATTATACAGCTCTAGAAAAGATTAACAGACCACTTCATATTTTTTAAGAATCTGCATTTTTAAATCCTGGTCTAATCCTGGTTCTGCTGGCAGAAGGCTCCTCTGCAGGGCAGGCTGCTTCCAGGCTCAGAGTTTCTAAGACTGCAGTACACAAGAGTGAGGTGAAGCAGGACACACTGGAAATGACCAGAAACCAGCCAGGTAGAGGGCAAAAGTGAATTTGCAATGCCAGGGATGAACATTAACTTATCAAGTGGTGCCACATGAATCAGAGGATGATATCAAATGACTTTTAAAAGAATGGGAAACATCGAGTGGTGTGAATTGCACTGCTAGGATAATTCATAACCATAAAGCAAGGAAGAAGCCCTTCACTAATGAGAAGCAGGGAAGAGCCAGGCTGGAGTTTGCAAAAAAATGTATATTTTATCCAGGCGCATACCCATAAACTGAGAAATGAGTGAAACTGAAAATTTTGCTGTGGTCTCTTAATTTTTTCCAGAGCTGTATATAATATAAATTAGTATCAATGTCTTTCGGATTGGAACCCATGTTCTTTATCCAAAGCTTCATGTAGATATTTCAAATCTTCTGTGTTCCATTTTTCCAGTTTAATTCATAAATTATCCTTTGGATTCAAATGTGGGGATTAAGTTGCCTATATTATGCTGCTGACTTAATGTTGACTGTGCGCTTCCATGGTTGATTTTGATGTATGCTTGGGATCATACTTTTGTTGGGGTTTTGCTGGAAAGTCCTTTTATGGACAAACTCCAGGCTCTTTCCAGAGGGAACAGAGTGTTTTGCCAAAATACTACGGAGCATGGCAGAGTTCATGACTATATTCACCCTAAGAATGGCAGGACCCCTGAATTTGGGAAAAAACAACATCTACCATCGCTTTTCATGAGCTGCCTGGAGCTGCTTCCTAATGCAAAGCAGCATGTTGACAGACATCTCTAAGATTAATCTAAGATCTCAGATGGTGACACAGGACTTCTGTAACTGGCTTTACGTGACCTGTGTTGTTTTCCTAAGAACTGTTTTGCTTCACATACTTTCATAAACTTTCAGGAGCTTCTGTCATTATCAGCAGTCTAGCAGAAGACAAGTTCACATCCTCTCCTTAGTAGGATGACCATTGTCGCTGAGCAGTGGAAACAGCAGCGAAAGTTATGCATGTAGCTTTCTGTGATGCCTTTAGAAACCATCTCTTAACCTGAAGGGGTCAGTATCCTTTCCTGAGTGACTCTGCCTCTCACCATGTACGGGCTTGGCAAGGACGTGCTGAACAAGCATGACCTTTTAATCTATCGTATGCGGCTACTGCATAGATATTTAAACTTTTTTTATGAAACAGCATGTTGATACAAGATATAAATGCTAAAAAAAATAGTTAATTGCATGTGCTGAGGTGTATAATTTTCAAATTTTTATGGCTGGTAAATTGACTCGTGCAGTTAGATTTTGCCATGTGTTATAAAATAAGCCCAGCAATGCTTTACTCCTCCCCATGGGGAAATTCTCCTCTCATCTATCCCATCATGCTCTTCCTCAGACACATGTAGGTGAGAGCAAGCTTGGAGGTCACAGTGCAGGCTCAGTTAATGGGGGTTAAGGGTCTTGCTCCAGGATCCAATGATAGAATCATTCTCCCAGCCCCGGGCTTCAAACCAACAACCTCCCGAACACAATAACAGTCCTATCCCACTGTGCCGCACACCACCCTACTTCACGCATCCGTCACAGCTTGACACGGACCTGTGCTCCACAAGCTGCACTCATATTAATACAGTTTTCAGCACTGCAGTCATGACATCACAACTATTCGTTGAAGCAGTTCTGCTACAGGCGGTACCTGAATTCACATAACTGTGAATCTGGAAAGTAAGACATGGTTTCCCCTCCTGTTTCTGGCAGAGGGTCAGTATAATTGTGCAAAGCTTTAGGATTACACAATGGCTCTCTTCTTCTATGCCGTTCAAAGCACATTTCTGTGGTCGGTGACACAAACCACAAATCTGAGCCGAATATAATAGCAGTATGCATGTAAATTTAAGGATAAACACAGCTGTCTCGCACCCAGAGACTAAAGACAGTGCTTTTAAGTTTATCGTCTATTTTAAAGTTTAATGCTTTGAAGTATGCCCTGGTCGTCCAAGCTTTAATCACGCTTTGCATTCCAGGAGCTACAGGCAGACATTCTCACATAATGGGGTCAAACTCGGACATATATACTGTATGTGGCTCAATAAGCAGGAGGAAAATGAATGGATGGATTTACTAGACATTTACCATCCAGTCTTCGCATTAGAGACTTGGAAGTTCAATTTGTAGAGTGATCCATATGTATGAAAATTAGAAATCACATGTAAGTTGTGTTGTAATAGAAAGAAATAGAATTTAAAACCCAGCATCACCAAGTCCCACCTATGAAGAATGGATCAGCACCAGTGAACAGAGAAAGTCAAACAGCCACTTCAGAAAAAGAGACTTCAAAGTCCCTTTCAGACACGCACCGTCACCCTGAGCTCTCCTAGACGTTACCCGGAGGGGCTGTATGAGTGAACGCAAATGTCCGAATCAGTCGTGTCAGACAATAAATGGACTTTACCCTGCTAGCCCCCTAGTACAAGGTCCAGGTAATTTCTGACTGACCCCCATGTGTGAACGGAACAGGAAATTGTCCGCGAGCGAGCGGGCATGTTAATAACGACTGGTGTGAAAATGGAAGAAAGCAAACATCTTTTCTGAGTCGATGGCCTCATCCCCCATCTTCATTATGCTGTAAACAAAACACTGCATGCATAGTATGCTTCTTACATCATGCTCAACTAAAGTGCCTCCCCGCATCTAAAACAACTGAGGTGTTTCTAGTAGGTGTGAATGCATCTGACATGCCAGTCTCTGATTGTGTGCCACGTGTGGAAGGACAACTCTGGAAAAGGTCTGGACCTGATTCTGTGGACAATCTCCAAAGTTCATGCACGAAAATGGGTAAAATTCATAATATCCCTCAAACACAAACTGTCTCTTCATCCCAGCAAAGATTTAAGAGAAAACAAGCTTTTCAAACTTTCCTTAACTATATCTGCCCATAAGTGACCCACAACATGATGATGAGTATTTTTTAACAGAGAACCTTAACAAGGACATGGCTGCCTTGGAAAGGGTTCAATACAGGGTTACAAGAATGATTCCTGGTCTTAGAGGAATGTCTTATGAGGAGAGGCTAACTGAGCTGAATCTGTTTAGTCTCGAGCAAAGGAGATATAAGAATATATAAGATTCTAACAGGTCTGGATGTTGTTCAGCCAAATGGCTACTTCAATATTAGTTGAAATACTAGAACTCGTGGCCATAAGTGGAAATTAGCAGGAGAAAATTTTATAATGAATTTGAGGAAGCACTTCTTTACACAGCGTGTAGTTAGAGTATGGAATAGTCTTCCTGCTAGTGTAGCGGAAGCTAAAACCCTGGGTTCCTTTAAATCAGAGCTAGATAAAATTTTAACAACTCAGCTATTAGTTAAGTTCTCCCCAAACGAGCTTGATGGGCCGAATGGCCTCCTCTCGTTTGTACATTTCTTAAGTTCTTATGACAGCTAAATGATTCCGAAATCACAAAAGTCACTACAACACTGAAACAAGAAATCAATAAAATGCAAAGGTGGATAATTCAGGTCCAGAAAGTACAAATCCAGACCAAGATTTTGTTTCAACCAACCAGTTGAGGACTCTGTGACTGTGACTCTTTATGCTCAACTGGTTTGTAGAAACAAAATCTTGGTCTGGATTTGTACTTTCTGGACCTGAACTTTTCACCTCTGTTAAAATCATATTGATACACCTGAGACTCACTGGATGGTCTCAGCTGTTCCTTCCATCCCTGTGCACCTGCACAGCAGCTCGTGGATCACATTTACATTCAAGCTGTTTTCATGATCAGCCTTGATAAAGCTTAACCCAGCAAATTCTCACATGGATGGATTGCTCTCATCAAAAAGATACCCAAAACAGCAGGAAAGATCATATTTCAATCCACTGAATCACTGTTATCATGCAACGTTTAGCATATTATATGTCTTTTACATTTCTAATTCTACTGATTGAAGAGGCATGATTGAATATACTCTTGGTTTGATTTTTTTAAATGTCCTGTCTAATAGTGCTGTATGTGTTGCTCTGTTTCTGTTGTTTGTGCAGTGTATGTACACTGAATTTAATGCATTCCATATAGACTATATGACCAGAAGTATTGGGACAGCTGGCCATTCGACCTACAGGAACTCTTCTACAGGAAAAGCATTTGTGAGGCCAAGCACTGATGTTGTATGTGAAGGCCTGGCTCACAATCTCCATTCAGGTTCATCTCAAAGGTGTTTGAAAGGGTTGAGGTCAAGGCTCTGTGCGGGCCAGTCAAGTTCTTCTGTACCAAACTCACCCAGCCATGTCTTTATGGACCTTGCTTTGTGCACTGGGGCACAGTCATGCTGGAACAGAAAAGGGCCTTCCCCAAACTGTTCTCACAAATTTGGAGGCATAGAATTGTGCAAAATGTCTTTGTATGCTGAAGCATTCAGAGTTCCCTTCACTGGAACTTGGGGGCCTAGCCCAACCCGTGAAAATCAAACCCATAACATTATCCCTCCTCCACCAAACTTTACAGTTGACACAATCCAGTCAGGCAGGTAACATTCTGCTGAATGAACACAGAACACAAGGCATCCGCTAAACACAGGCTCGTCCATCAGACTGCCAGACAGAGTGTGATTCATCACCACACAGAACACGTTTCCACTGCTCCAGGGCCCAGTGGTGGTGGTCCTCTACACCACTCCATCCGACGCTTGGCATTGCACTTGGTGATGTGAGGCTTGCATGCAGCTGCTCAGCCATGGACGCCCATTCCATGAAGCTCCCAGTGCACAGTTTCTGCACTGGGGTTAATGCCAGAGGAAGCTTGGAACTCTGCAGTTATTGAGTCAACAGAGCACTGGCGACTTTTACACACTATGCGCCTCAGCACTCAATGAACCCACTGTGTTATTTTATGTGGTCTGCCGCTTTGTGGCTGTTTTTCTGTGGTTCCTAAACATTTTCACTAATAATACCACTTACAGTTAAGCGTGGAATATGTAGCAGGGAAGAAATTTTACAGATTGATTTATTGCAAAGGTGGCATCCTATGACAACATCAGGCTTGAATTCACTGAGCTCCGCAGAATGATCCATTCTTTCAGAAAGGTTTGTAAACCTGACTGCATGGTTAGGTGCTTGATTTTATACAGCTGTGACAATGGCTCTGAATGAAACCCCTGAATTCAGTGATGAGGAGGTGTGTCCCAATATTTTTCTTGTTCTACGTTGCACTGTGATCCTGAGGAACAAAATCCCATATCACTGTACTAATGTGAAAATGACATGACAATAAAATCCACTTGACTTGACTTGACTTGACTTGGCTTTACAAAGAAAATCATTCTGTACGACAACATCTAGAAGAGAAGGTTAGAATACTAGAGCTTTTTTTCTACTATTGTGTTACCTTCAATCCTTTGATCCTGTGATATGAGTAACTCAGATGGTTCATGTAAGTAAAATGAATTAATTATATCAGTAGAGATTTGAAAAGGCCAGAGTGAAGCTTGTTAGCATGACTGCTTCACTGGGAAGTCTGACTTTCAAAGCAGATGCTTCTGTACCGTCACTCCTGTGTCTGTCTGTCCCTGATACTTAAAGACCATTGATTGCCTCATGTCCATTAGGGAGGAACTAACAGAGAGATGGAAACAAAAAGGTTTAAAGGAGATGTGTGAGCCCTCAACACCCCATCTCCTCAACTCCTCAAGCAATCGGGAGAATGATGGATTCAACTGAAACCTGTGATGTGTCAGCATGGTCACTGAAGACTATGTGCAGCTTTAGCACATGGCGGCCCTGTGTGGCTCTGTAGGGTAGAATGTGTCTGTGATCAAATGGTCACCAGTTCAAATCCCAAGGATGGCAGAGTAGTTTCACCTTTGGGGACTTGAGCAGGACCCTTAATCCCCAGTTACTCCAGGGACTGGCTGACCCTACACGCATGATTTTGTAGAAGGGCCGAGCTCACATTGTTAGCACAGAAGTGAAGAGTCTTAAGCGATAATTAGGAAAGAGACGAATGGCACTTATTAGGGTGCCGGGGCCTGTGGATTTGCCATGCGTATTACACAGGGACGGGCAAAGATATTTACTGAGAAACAGCCCATCAGCAGAAATGAGAGGCGTATTCTGCAGTGCCATATGTTTATGGTAATAAGCTTTAGCTTGGAACACTATTGCATGCTTTATAATGTCTGTGGAGTGACTTCTTTGGTTGTCATGCTAATAGTTTAATAAAAAGAGCTGTTTCTGTCAACCAAACCATAAAATGCAATTCAAATTGTAAAGATATTTCAACCATTATCTCCCACCAATATCAGGACAAGATGTGTTAATTGTTCCTAGCTAGCATCAGAAATAAAGTGAAATTTTAAGTCAATTCATGCTTTCCAGAATCACAAATGAGTATCTAGATAGTTGTATTGTGTACTTTATAGCTAAGGGACTATAGCAGAGCTAGGAGTATATCAGCTGTGATGTCTGATTCAGCCCAGAACAGCATTTGTGTGGGAGTCACACACTCCGACATGCCATTAGCTGCTCCCTCACTCTTCATGTGAGTCCATTTTTTAGCAGAAGAGTGCACTGAAATGTTTGCCCCTGCACAAGGCAGGATGATCGTATTACTGTTATTTAAGCCATCCTCCGTGTCCTAAGGGAGTTCAGCATCACCTATCCCTCACTCTCCTACTTCCCAGACATCTAAATACATTTTTATAGTTTTGAATTATGTACTGCGTAACACTATGGTCTGGGTGCTTGATAAAAGTCAGCTCCAGCTTCCCCTCATCAGCTGTTACTCGGCGGATTATTTGCACAAGAGGAAAGGTCTGGTTTTGAGGTGATGAAAAACAGGAGACCCCCCCCCCGAAACAGTCCTAATACCACAGGGTTGCCAGCTTTGGTCAGCTGACTGCAGTGAGATTTTCAATTTGAGACAAGTGTACACATGCGCTTATGCACACACACACACACACACACACACACATGTTGGATAAACATATCCTTATGGGGACCGCTCATTCATTTCAATGGGAAAAATGACAACTATGACAACCTTAACTCCTACCCTGCCCTAACCATAACCATAACCATAAGCAACTAAACAAAATAAACAGTTTTTGCATTTTTAGTTTTTTCATAGCAGTCACCGATTTTTATAAAATAGAGTTTTAAATTCTAGGAAACTGGTTCCCATAAGGGAAAAAAAACATATGTTTATCACATTATGGGGACAGGATTAAGGATAGGTATACCCGCTCGCACGCACACACACACACACACACACACACACACACACGTGCATGTATGCTACAGTTTTATTACCTTGTAAATAGTCTGTAGGGTTTGCAAACTACCTCAACACTCTAGATGTAGCTAATTTTAGGTTTATAATGGAATAATAATATAGATTTAGTGTGAGATTTCTTGCATGAGTGTAAGAGCATGAGATGAAGGCTGAAAGCATGAGTGTCACGCCAGATGCGTGAGAGTTGGCAACCTTGATACCATCACAAACGATCTGTACCACAGACATAACTGAAAAACGACCCTGGAAGAGATTTCCAGGAGTTCTGAAATGAACATATCCCAGGTCTAGCAATTAGTCAAAAGAAAAGCAATTGGGGGAAATGTTTAGACAGGTTTCACAGAACAGTGTTGGATCAGAACCTAATCGTTCACACCACCACTGACACTCTATTTTACAATATATCGCCCTTTCCAATTTAACCTGAACTTATTGTTTCTTAAAATGCCATATGAGCCGTTACTAGGTATTTTCTAAAATACATTTTCCCCATGAATTCCACTGAGAAACGGCAGCTCCAGTTTTTGAGATGTTTTAGCACATTAGCATTTCAAGTGGATTTGTTGTTTTGTTAGTGTCACTAAAATGCTCACTAAAGTCTGTTTTCCCACTCCAGTAGGTCTGAAACCTTGAGAAATTCTTTTTTCGTTTTTGGGAATGTACAGAGTTCGCATGCATTTCACTCTGCTGTCTTTTATGGTGGCGTTTCTGTGGTTTTCCTTTCAGAGAGCTTGTTGTAAATTTCCACCCGGGTCATCTGTGCAGGAACTGTGATTTTGTTTGCTTTGGACGTGTACTAAGATGAAATGGGCAATCGTGGTGCTTCATGAATTTAAATTTGTATTGTTAGAACCCATAAATGTTCCCACAGTAGAATGTAATTACAACTTATGCGTTATATACACGAACATTATTTTCCCCCAGACAGCTTACTGGCTATCCACTTAATGTTTTCTAGGGAATAAGATGTAAAATCCCTGAAAGACAAAGAGCACACAAGCCGCAGTGGGCTGCTCTGAAGAATGAGCAAATGTTTGACTGCTGGTTTCTGGGATGAAGCTCAAGTTTGCAGCAAACTGAGGACAGCAGGAGCCATAACTGGTGGGGGGAGGATGTTCAGCCGTCATCTGAGGGATGTGGACGGTGGAGAAAGCGTGGTATGAAAAACATGAAGAGAAAAGAGTTTCTGCTCATAGCCAATTACTGCGGAGCTGCCTGTGACATGCAGCCCGCTGGCAGTGCTGGGTGACGGCCGCTCGCATGCCGCTCTGCTCGCGGTGTTTACACGGCGAGTCGTTATCTGCGGCAGGAAGCCGGCGCCGTGGGCCTGCCAGCCCGCCGGGAGGATGCGCTGTCAGAATATCGGTCCGTACTGTTTAGCGATGTGAGCACTACCGCTGAGATAAGGGCTCGGAGCGCCGTGGGCCCAGCTGAGAGTTTCCTCGAGTGTTTCTGAGTGTGTCAGGCCGTTCATTTGTGTCAGCGGAACTACAGTTATGACTGTAAGCACGTCAGCATGTCTGCATACAGGAAATACAAAACAAACAGCACAATGGACAGATAATGTATCATTTTTCATATTTTGCTTCACACAAACCTTATCTAAGAAAACTGCTTTTACAATTTAAACACTATTTAAAACCAAGAAAATTCCCTCCATGATTAGTGCACCTAAAGAATGATATATACTTTATACGGTTAGTGCCTACCTGTCTTCAGTAAAAGGAAATGTACTTTTATCACAAAATTTATAACATACTGAAAGTAAACAGACATTTTTATGCATAAAATTTGGCATCCATTTATTTTTTTATACTTCAGAGTAATTTACTGCAAAAACGTAATTAATGGTAAGGAAGACACTAAAGGTGGATCATTCTGAAACTTTCATCACTGCCTTAATTAATAGAAGACTAAGTGATCTATCATTATATTCACAGGTTACTGATGTAAAGGAAAGTGAGAGGAGGGGACTGGAGAGAAAAAAGGAGACCTAAGATTCAAGTGAAGCCTCAGCCAAACACCCAGAGCTTTGCTCATACGTACATGACGTTTGTCGGTGGGATTTTCAATCATGGTGGTGAGAATCTATTGCGTACACTTACAA
The DNA here is from genome assembly GCA_025773925.1 of Cryptomyrus ogoouensis. Classification (NCBI taxonomy): domain Eukaryota; kingdom Metazoa; phylum Chordata; class Actinopteri; order Osteoglossiformes; family Mormyridae; genus Cryptomyrus; species Cryptomyrus ogoouensis. The sequence goes on along the minus strand of JAOYFF010000020.1, from coordinate 7,125,706 downwards.
CACACACACAGTTCGGGCAATTCCCCTGCTTGGGTGCATGGGAGAAAGTGGTGAACCTTACAACCATAACAGGAAAAAACAGGCCAGTCCTCAAAGACCTATCAAAATGTGCCATTTCGTGTTGATCAGTGAGGACTGGAAAAGTCAACAAAAGTACTCACAGCACTGGGAAGTGACACGAATGCTGGCAAGAAATGACGAACATGGACTCGGCTGCATAAGAGACATGCTCATCTCCCAAAAAGCAGGAAGTTCAAGCATGGGTGGCAAGACCGCAGCCCGGTAAGAGCGCGGATAGCTATGTGTCCACATGGCGATCTGCAAACCGCTGTCACGTCATGGATCGTGGGGCAGGAATAAACAGCTCGGAGAAAGGAACCCAATATAAAATGTAAACACCAATGAATCAGACAGGAGTCTGATTCTATTCTACAGTCGAGAATAGAATCGAAAGTAGCGATTGCTCAGTACAGTGGAACACACAACACCTCCCAATAAGGTAACTGAAAGTAGGTCCTAGCATAAACATCCAGTAAATGAGCTCATTAGCTTCTTGCCTACTAATATTTCAATGGGCGGAGCCTGGCCATGGGGGGGGGGGGGGGGGCGTGGCCGAACGGAGGCCCCGCGGGGGGTGTGCGGTCTTGGGAAAAAGACCAAGGGACAATGTCTCAAAATGAAAAAAATTTTTTG
>JAOYFF010000020.1:7104925-7116037 GCA_025773925.1 Cryptomyrus ogoouensis | reverse complement strand
TGCGATTCTATTAGTGAAGCTGTGTTTCACCATAAGCAAATAGCAGACATGAACAGAGGTGCGATTCTATTAGTGAAACTGTGTTTCACCATAAGCAAATAGCAGACATGAACAGAGGTGCGATTCTATTAGTGAAGCTGTGTTTCACCATAAGCAAATAGCAGACATGAACAGAGGTGCGATTCTATTAGTGAAGCTGTGTTTCACCATAAGCAAATAGCAGACATGAACAGAGGTGCAACTCTATTAATGAAGCTGTGTTTCACCATAAGCAAATGGCAGACTTGAACAGATGTGTGATTCTGTTAGTGAAGCTGTGTTTCACCATAAGCAAATGACAGACCATGTTTTCGGCAGACTTGTGTTTCCCCCATGAACAAACGGGATTGGTGTGTGGCTCAGCCTCTGTGCCTGTGATCAGAAGGGCACCAGTTTGGATTTCATGTTCAGCAGAGCAGCCACATCACCACCGGGACCCTGAGCAAGGCTCTGTACCCTGTGAAAAATGCTCCAGGGATGCTGGATGAACGGCTGACCCTGCTGTCATACGCCAAACTTCACTCCCACCTTGCATGTCTTAAAACGAAGAGCATGATGGGAAATGTGAAAACGCAAGAATTCCACCATACCTGTACTTGTGAGAATGGCAAGTAAAACCTCATTTCACAGATATGTAATACTTGCATGAATCATGATCCAAGTTTCATTTCTATTTCATCCTGACTTCAGCCTTCATTCATGCCTTGATATGGGGCCCTTTGTATTGTCAGGCAGGTGACTGCACAGATTACCTGGGTTTTAAAGAAGTAGGTGGACGACAGGCCTGGGGAGTGATGCAGCCCTGTGTGCAGTCTCTGTCAGGGGTGTGGTGGCATCAAACTCTGCTTGGGTGGCCAGAAAGACCCCCCCCCTCCGTTCGCTTCCCTTTATTTTATGGAATGAACAAACACATGCACAGCTTAAGCCCTCAGGCCGGAGACGGAGACTGCCAGTGTACCTGCAGATGTCCGTCTGTACACCAGCACACTTCCAGCAGCATCCTGCTGTTTGCAGGTCGTAAGGGATGAGATCGTCTATTTGTGTTGTGTTATTGCCCAGCTGCACTATCACACAATACCTCAGTATTGTAAATAATGCACTGCACTTATTGTATTGTGCTTACTGTATGTGTTTGCTGTATGTACATTTGAGAGCCAGAGTCCCTGTATGAACACACTCAGCCAAAAAACCTGATTCTGATGCAACAGAATCTGTGCTGCATTGGACCCTGAATAGACATTATCACTCCTTTTGTCCATATTGAACAACAGAAGCCCACAGAACCAACATTACTGGACCAAATCTGACTGTTTGAAAGCAAGATGATCAGAGCTTGAACAAGGCATTAAGTGAAGGGAAACAAATGTGTAATTCAGTGTGTTAGCATGATCGGAAGGTTGCCAGTTCAAATCCCAGGATCGGCACAGCTGTCTCACCACTGGGTCCCCAGTAAGGCCCCTAACCCCCAGTTGCTCCAGGGGCTGACTGACCCTGCATTCTCAAAATGTATGTTGCTTTGGACAACAGAATCTGCTAAATAAGGAAGATGAACCGAAGCACATATAAGATAAGCATTTTTATTGTCACTGCACACAGGACAGTGACATGGCATTTAGCAGTATTTCAGCCAACAGGACAGCATGCATTATATGCACGGACAAGAATAATCAAAATGGATGGATATACATAGTAACTCAACATGCAACAATTTATGAGACCAGAAATATATGTACAGCATTTGTGGAACATGACATATACCATGTATGGCTCCTATGAACACCTGCAAAATGTCCCCTGTGATCCTCTCAGCTGGTGCCTTTCATTCTGTTAAGTTGCCTAAAGTGATCGTCCTCTCCGCTCCCGGTGTAAAGTCACCATGTGATCCTCTGTGTAAATCCCTCCGGTCTTAGGACCCAGGAGACACCTCCTCCTCCTCATGGCTCTCCACAATCAAAGATTAATTTGAAAGACGTGACTTACTTAAAAATTACATTAAAAATCATACCGATGAATACATTTGGTGTACTTAGCAGTGGTATCATTGGTAACTTTGTTTTCCTATGATGGCTCAAGGAAAATTCATAGCTTGACCCCAAACACCGCAGTATCAATTTCCAGGTCCTGTATGGAGAAATGGCCCAGTATCCCATCAAGAAAACACTGCAGCAACTCCATGTAGGCTGACTCTCAGCTTCTTGTCCCAACGCCAGCTAACACCAATATCAGTCCACACTGCAGTTGCTGAAGAAATACTTCTGTTTATGATGCATATTAATTACATATCTCCCTTGACTGTACATTCTTCTTCGTTTGCTGGCTTATCAGGCAAAACTGCTCCAAAAAAACTCCCTCAGTTAAAAGCATACATTCCTGCTCTGTTTGTTTGTGGATTGAATTGCAGGCTTTTTACGGCATTAACAGTTCCATATGAACCTGTATTCCAGGAAGCAATTTAGATAATGTCTCTCCAAATTACCCTGAGTCACATATATCACATATATCCAACACCATCTGCTATTCTGACCTTTTTCTAGAGAAGTAAAGTGTGCCACAGGAACTTTGGACCTGTTCACCTTTTTGTAAGAACACTGGGGGCATCACTGACTCGTAATTCCATTGATTCTTTTTTTTTTTTTTATCTATTCACTGTCTTTGTTCTTCAGAGACATGTTGCATGTAAATAGCTCTGTCACCTTCTTCCAAAGTGTTCAGTTTCCTGAACACCAGCATGCACTGTCCCAATCCTGATACACAGATAATTCCACTCCCCTTGTGTTCATAACTATCATTAGCTTTTGCTTTCATAATAACAATAATAAACCGTACACAAGCAATGGGGAAAATGATTGAATGTATAATTAAACGTTTATACTAAAGCTGAGCTAATTGGAGGTTCATCTCGTTAAATGCGAATTGCCAGCTGTAAGACGAGATAAATACATAGATGCCAGAAATGAGGCAGATAAGCTCCCTTCAGGGGAAAGGAACAGATGCAAACTCTTACACAACTTTGTCATACATCATGGTGTTTAGCAATCCACCATCTCTCCCAGAGGATCTCGAGCTGTTTCACAAGCCTGGAACCTCACTTGTGTTAGCATGCTATGCTAGCTCACCACCCCATCACCTGGAAATAATGTGCTCATATGGCAAGTACCATCAAAGATTATGACCAATTAAATCACTTTTAAGCTGTCCAGACTGACTGACAGTGTGACTGACTGCCTAAGAAAGTATGTGTTTCTTTATATCTGAACATACATTTTCTGTAATCTGCTCCATCCTGTCAGAATGGTGGGTATCTGTAGCCTATCCCAAGAGCAAAGGCACATACAAAAATACACTGCAAATGTTATGCATTTCCAATTTACAGGTCAGGGCTCATGGACAACGTGCAGACCTTTAGCAGAGCTCGGAATAAGGACATTAATGATACATGATTCTTACCCCGATAGCTTTGTGCTTTTGATCATATGCACATAAGTAAAATCACTGCCAATTGTTTTCTCCTCTGCAGCGTATATAACGACAGTTACAGAAGATCTCACTTTCCAAGGACGTCCAGCCCAAAGTGAGATGCATTTAGCTCTGATGGAGCAACACTATCTCTTAAGGCTGGTTCATGCTGCACTTTTCCACGTGCGCTTTTGGACTGTGGATGGTCTTGTTAGTGGAAACTACATTGTGGGTGGATACAGGTGGCTGTCGTCAGTGCATCCATACAGCCATACAGCAAGGATGTTCCACCAGACCAGGAGAGGGCAGATGTATTGCAACAAAGCAAATACAAACAGTGCGGTGAAATGGGTACATTTTTAACAGTTTTAAAGTTGTTAGTATAGGCTTTTGTGGTATTAAGGCAATACTGCAAACCACAGCGTTTTCAAATTCAAAATCCTTATGAGGAAATCAGCCAGGACACACCCTTCACCCCTCCCCTGGCAAATTTTATTGCCAAAACATCACATAGTGTTGCTTTTGAAAGTACCATATAACATACAGAATAATGACTGGATAGTGTAATTATCTGGACCCCAAACCCCAGATGACGAAATTTACGTCACCTCACCGAAATCACACGTGGGAAAGTGAAGTATGTACTGGCATATAGCCTCCCATTCATCAGCCCCAGACGTGGTCCTGATATGAAATTGATCTGTGGGGGGGGCAGTGGGACTAATAGTGGGTCGTTGAGGTGGACGTGCCAAAAAAGCAGTTTGGGGGTTTAGAAGAAGAGGAGGAGGTCATGTGTGGGACGTCCCAGCAAGAACTGACTGAGCTTCACTGTAAGCCGACCTCCCACTGAGTGGCAGTTCAATCGATAGACCATCTCTATGGATTACTGTACAATTCTTTTGGTTTCACAAGTTTTTTGTGAAATTACATGAATTACGCACATTTCCATCCATCCTTTCATGGTTCTTCTAACTGCTTATGCTGCCCATGATGATAGACTGTACACTATATGGACAAAAGTATTAGGACATCTGGCCATTACACTCACAGGAACTTTTATGACTTCCCATTCTAAATCCATAGGCATCAGTATGGAATTGGTCCCCGCTTTACAGCTACAACAGCTGCCACTCTTCTGGGAAAAGCATTCCACAAGATTTTGGAGAGCGTCTGCGGGAATTTTTGCTCGTTCATCCAGAAGAGCATTTGTGAGGTCAGACACTGATATTAGATGTGGAGGCCTGGCTCACAATCTCCTAGTTTATCCCAAAAGTGTTTCAGGGGTTGGAGGTCAGGGCTTTGTGTGGGCCAGTCCTGTTCTTCCACGCCAAAGTCTCCCAACCATGTCTTTATGGACCTTACTTTGTGTTCTGGGGCACAGTCATGCTAGAACAGAAAAAGGCCACCTTCCTCAACCTGTTCCCACATATTTGGAACCATAGAATTGTCCAAAATGTCTTGGTATGCTGAAGAGGTCCCTTCACTGGAACTAAGGTGCCTAGTCCAACCCCTGAAAAATAACCCCATACCATTATTCAATAATTTACCACACCATAACATCATTTACCTTCTTACATTTTACATATTTAGCATATGCTTTTGTTCAAAGTAACATACAATTGAGCCAAATAACATATTACACACATAAGGCTGACAAGGAGTCTATTAGGCATAAGTGCAGCTAGGCTGAGCTTCCAATGAATGTCTAGGTAGAAGGGTAATCAGAATTGGAGCAGAAGCTGCTCAACAATTTCCTAACAGAACCTATCAGAACCATTTCAGAATATAATCCTATGGGCACCAGGTCTTTCTTTTGTGCTCCTCCAGTTACATGGTCATGGTTATTTCATTAAGTGTCAATTTACCATGCAGTCATGTACTTTAAATGGCAAAGCAGGATTTTTATCTGTTTATCCCGGCAGTGGACTGGCAACCCAGAACGGGGTTTCCCATCCATAAAGCCAGGTCTTCTGTCCGCTGGTCCCTTAGGCTGTGTCACAGCTAATCGCTGGAACTGGCTAATGAGCGACACGTGGAGCAGCTGGCAGTGGACCTGGCAACAAAATGCTAACTGACAAAACCACAAACTGGTAACAATACAGGCAACCCAGACCAAAACCAGCCAAACCATAGCCAGCCCCACAAACACAGAATCTAGACTCTGAACCAAATTAAGCTCAGGTCCTTACCCTCGCAAAGTGATCAATGTTCACTACTCTGATTGGTGAGATCCAGAAGAGCGAGCTACCACTGTGCAGAGCAAGATGACAGCCATCCCAATGCAACGTGGCAGCCCTGTGGTGCGTCTGTGACCCTGTACTAGATAAATGGATGTGTGGACTAAAGTCAGTGACGTATGGAATTGAGCATGAGAACATTTGTCATGACCTGCTCGTACGATCCTCCTGTGTGCCAAGACCCCCATCCTCATCAAGGATATTTAACATGAAAAACAGTGGAAAAAAAGTTCTCCTTTTCAAAGATTAACAGGTATCAGGTTACAGTCAATTTCACTTTAGTCAGACCAACAATGAACCAAAGTTTAGAAGGTAAAAATAAGTAATGAGGAGATGTATAATGGCTACATTTATGCTAGGAAATACTTTAAAAACGACATCCATAGAAGGTATGTTTCAGATACCTTCTTAATGAAGGGTGCATCACCTGAGAGCCTGGAATTAATACAGCTACTTCTGATTTATCAAGGCTTAGAAACATTACAGCAGTGTTTTAGACAATGAACCCGAACACGATCTAACAGAAAAGCTTCATCAAAGCACCCTTTATCTCTTTCCTACATGCTTGCTCTCGTTCTCTCAGAATAATGTGTCGCAGAAGGTCTTGCTGGATCCTTCAGAATCCCTTGCGCCTCTTAATAATGATTTGAAGTGTTAGGGGTTAATTCTCCTCCACTAGATTCTAACCGGTCTCTTTTATAGCAGATAATTGAAAAATACATTCAGGATTTAAAAGGCCTGTAATTTCATTAACATCATACCAGTGGGTAAAGTGTGATAAAGGTCATCGTAGCATAAAACCCTATTTTTCGAGAGTGGCTGGTTGGGGCTGGAAAAGAAATGACCACAGAGGTGTGGGGGGGGGGCTGCTGACCGGGTGCTTGGTAGCTAATGATTTGTCATTGCATGGTAAGAGAAATGCTACAATGACTATCCATCCATTCATTGCGTTTTCTAGGCCTTGAAACAAGGATATTTTTGAAAGGAATTTCATAAAACTCACAAGCGCCATTTCACATAGCAGGCAGTCAGTACAGTATTATTGTTTTTCCGCATGACCATCCACTCTGTTTATTTTTTCTTATGCTGACAGTCCTTTGTTTCTCCGACATCCCCCACTGTGAAAAGCTGACAGCGATTAGCTACATAACGGCTGCTGCAGCATGCCTGGTCCTTGGAAGGATTTACACATCCACCCTGTTCCTTATGAATCATTCTTGGAGATCTGCTCCTGATCAATGCTCTGCACCTGAAAGTTACCTGATCATCTAGGTAAACTGCACAGTGGGTAAGCTGTCACCCAGAATTCCTTGCAGCTTTGCATAACATGTCAGTACACCAGTTCCTGACTCAGATACCTGGGTAGTGAACATTAGCACTTCCGTGTTACTCAGAATACTGTCTCTCTATCCATAAAGAACAGGCCAGTCGAGTATTCTGTGACTGTGGCTTTTTATACTCAGCTTGTTAGTTGAAACAAAATCTTGGTCTGGATTTTTGCTTTCTAGACCTGAACTCTCTCGCTGCAAAACAAATCTTTTAAATTCAATAACTTGGTTATATGCATTTTGGTCAGAGTGATACCAACCAAAATAGTCAGGGATCCAGTACATCATAGAGAGGACCTTCACAAATGGTTCCAACTGGCTTTGCTGCCCACATTGCTAGGAAAGTCCAGAGAAATATTTGGGGGCCCCATTCCTCTCTATCCTATAAAGCAGGGTTTCTCAACCCAGTTCTCGGGGACCAGCAGACGGTCCACGTTTTTGCTCCATCCCAGCTCTTGAGGGAGCAAAAACATGGACCGACAGTGGGTCCCCAAGGACCGGATTGGGAAACACTGATATAAAGAATTACCTGTGTTCCTCAGTGTATCAATGGAATATGCCTAGCGAGGCTATCAGAATGGACAGGACAGGGAAGACCTCCAGCTGCGTAAGATTAAACTACATGACTTTTTCAATAATGGAAAATTCCTTAGCAGGGAATTCCAGTCCATAATGGGGGAAAGAAGAGATTTATCATGACTGAAATGTACAAGCATGTGGTCCTGGACTTTTCCAAAGAAAGATAATTAGCAGAATCAGTCTCGGATGAATACAGGCAGCATTAATTAGACCTTGAGGAATATTTCACCTTGCAGCAAGGAAATGAATTTCCCAGTTCAAGTGTGAGGAAGCTGGGTTCAGCTTCCTGAAGCCTCCACCTTTTATCAGAGTTTGGAGGGATCATCGCAGGTAACACCCCCTGAAAAGGTATTTCAACACATCTGGAGACTTTACTCCTCAGCCACTAAGTAGGACTGAAGTGTGGTTGTTCATAGTAAAACCAGTAAACCTGGCACCCCAAAGGTAGGCTTTGAACTTCTTGGTAATTACCTCTTTAAAGGCCAAATGCTCCAAATTAAATGTGCTGTAATCTTGATTGCTTTTGCTCAGTAGGGAGTAGACTTCTGCATGTGTAGGCTATTTCCTGACCTGGTCAGGACTGACCTTCTATGTACACAAAGAAATAATCAGGGTAATCATGCAGAGACCAGATAATGAGGGTACTCATGTAGAGACCTTTTCTTAACTAGCATTACCTTTTTCAGGATGTTACACACTGGTGTGGCTACATAGTCTCTGAGCTTTTCAAAAAGTTGCACCAGAGAGGCAACATAGGCGGCAGAATCAGAAGTTGGGACCTGTCACAGCAGCAGGGCATGGTGCAGCTGGGAAATGAGGGCAACAATCCACTTACAGCTCGAAAACAAAGGGGCTTTATTAAACAAAATAAAGCAGAGAAACACAGAATTCACCTACACAACTATATACAATGACTCACTGGGGAAAAGAGCTAAGGCAGGAAGCTAAATAAACAAACCAAAACTGAGCTAACGAGGACGCGGGAATGAAGCATTAACAAGACAACCAATCAAACAGAACAGAGTATCAAGCAACAGGTGCAACTAAAGAACAGGGGTAATCGTAGAACTAGGAAGGTTAACAAACAAACTAGAAAACAATAATCTAACACTAGGAATACAAGGCTAATTACAGAATTCAAAGGTACAAAACAAAACCAGAAATTAACACAAGGAGGGTGGATCACAAGTGGTGGGAGAACTAAGACAGAAAATAACATAGACTAGTAAACAAAAGTCAAATAAGAAACCAAAAAACAGGTGAGGCGGGACTTAAGTAAGGTTCAAACCCATATCTGATGGGTTCTCAACCCCTGAGCCACACACTCAGCGCACTAAGCTTTGCAGCAGTATCAGAGTAGGGAGAAACAGAAGACAGAGGAGGGCTGGATGGCCAGCAACACCTACTGACCAAACAGGGAAGAGACAAGGGGCACCAACCCCAACAGGGATCATTTTACCCAGCATGGGCTTGATCTACAAACAGTCCCAAATCTATCTGCAAGAGATGCTAAAAAGTATCTGGCATATTAATGTGGCAGAACAGCATGTGCTGGAACTCACACAGCCCAAAAACAAGTGGACTGAGTTAGTTTTCCACTAGCTAATGCCCGTTTGTAAGTTCTGGAAATGCCATTCTGTGCTCTGCAAATTAGTGAGCAATTTCTCAGTTTGGTGAAGAATAAGAGTCAAAATGTAAAGGAGGACTTTTAATTTGGGGAATGCGCTTTGTGGTGTAGATCTCTAGCTGTATTGGATCGGTGGTGATTTGAATGTCAAAATAGGATGTAGCCTTTCTGAATTCAGACCCTTTTATGCTCTGTCGTCTGTATGGGTGCCAGGAACCCAAGCATTGATCCTGAAATATAATGACACCTTTAGTTGGGACTTTTACTTCTCTAAGACATGCATGTCCATTGTGGACAATCTGAAGTCCCTTCACTGCCTTTACCGTTATCCAGTGAGGATCGTCAGAAGGTCATCATGTGTTCCAGTGCCAGCCAGTCATCTCTAAAAATACAGCGTAAAAAAAAGAGTAACTTGTGAGCCCAGTGCAAACAGGGCATTTTGATTCCTTCGGCCTCTAATTGAACCCCGGGACAGACTCCAAGCACTGCTGGTTTATAAGCAACGTACAGTTAGACTCGCTCCTCCTGCGCTGCGCTGCGAGTTAAAATTTTGTTTTAGTGGTTTGGCAGAGTCATTGAAAGTGACCAGTTTGTGCACATGCACTTCAAACACTCTGGTCCCTCTGGAAATTACAGACTCTTCAGGGAGAAGCACGCAGTGGCCATGTTGGACTTCAACACTGGGAGAGGTAACAATGTAAGGTCTTGCGGGGTTTCAATAGAAACCAGCTTACAAATATGCCAGTTGGTCCTGTATTTTCGGCTCAGGCATGAATTCAGTGCAGGCGCAGGTCTGGGCTGTCAGCAGCCGCATGTTGAAAGCTCACCCTTCAGCATGCGCGTCAACAAATGCCAGGTTAGGCGGCTGCTGTACCTTTCCACAGAGTTGCAGTTGGGAATTCAGCTTCATAGGCTACCATGCCAGTTTTGTAAACGGGAGATTTTAGACTCAAATTCCAGCAATGCCTTCTGTGGTATGGGGTGTGGTGGGGTGTGGTTCCGAGGGTTAGCTCCCTGTGTCTATGATCAGAAGGTTGTTGGTTCAAATCCTAGGCTCAGCAGAGTAGCCAAGCTGAGTCTGTGTTGTCAGCTTAAGTTTCACCGTCACCCCTGTGTATGTATGCAAAGATTATTTTCATATGAGGAATTTTCTTCTTTCAAATAAATGCCCAATGAACATTTTCAAGATCTAGCAGTCACCACTTACATTTATGAGTGGACATACTCCCCTTTTCCAAGTTAATAATTATTAGTACTGTAGATAAGTTTTAGTGCTTATAAAATAATTTGGAAACAAAGTTCAAGGTAGGTAATCAGGTGCTTTCCTTTTCATTGCTTTCACTCAGAGTCATAATTATAAAAAATCAATAATTCACTATGCAGTGGTTCATTTAGCATTTGGGTGTTTCACTGAAATGGATTATGGGTGCTAACACTTGATGTGTCATCAGTTAGATATTCACCTGTGTGCCTTTTTAAATAATTTGTGTCAACAGTTTCATAAAAAAAGACATCCTTTAAGAACCACGTGTATGAGAAATGAACAGGCTTTCTTCATTAATGTGTCAGCTTAGAGACAGAACAGAGTGACACCTTCTTCTGCTCTGTGTTTTAAAACACAGCGTGTTTTTAACAAATAAACCCATTTGCAAAACAACAGAGCTGTTGCAGAAAAGCTCCTTTTTCCAGCCTAAATTGAAGTCTGGAGCTGGAATGATGCCGTTTATTTAAAAGTTACAAACGGGGGATGCACATGCCCAGTTATCAACAGCTGCTGCTGTCCTTGTACTCCTTAACACCATGCTGCCACTAGCTGCTCCTGTCCTTGTACTCCTTAACACCATGC